>PNEQ01066111.1:16574-29920 GCA_003012365.1 Medauroidea extradentata | reverse complement strand
AAAATTTTTTTTGTACCTTCATATAAGACGAGTAGCAATTTTTGAAGGCTAAAATTATATAAAAATAGTTTTCTTATATTCCAGGAAATACGGTATATATAAGTTGTTCCCATATAAATAACCCTTAACAAAAACACTGAACCTAATGGCCGTGTGTGTTAATCTTCTGGGAAGGGGGGGGGAGGGGGACAAGAATGAGACGAGTCCTTTATAACTGAAACAGAGTACTGATATTAAACATAAACAAAAAGTTGGTGTGGTGTATTGCAGACCAGCCTTTATCACAAGGGATTTTGGTTTAATAAACTGTATAGGTACAGAATATGTTTATTTTTTAGGATTTTTCTCATTAGGTGTTATGTAAGTTTCAAGATCCATTTTTAATGATCTCACCGTTGACAGGCTGTTAAAAGTGTTGTATTTGCCTCAAAATAGAGAAAATTGCTCATTAGCTGTATTTGTATGCTAATTAATTATGTATATTGGTAACTAGGCCTATATAAGTGTTCCAAATTTTCCTGTGATGCCTTATCAAACTGTCTTGGTCTTGCCCTAGGTTTGACATACGGCTAATGAAGGAAGGCAGGATGAAAGGACAGGCTTTTATCACCTTGCAGTCTGTGAAGATGGCTGAGAAGGCTCTAGAGGAAACAAATGGCTACATCCTCAAGAACAAACCCATGGTAGTTCAGTTTGCACGATCAGCTAAGGCGAAGTGAATCAGTCATCTTGTAAATACATTATATCAGCGTGTAAATAAAATTATTTTAGTATTACATTGACTGTGTACGTATCTACAAATACTGTACAGTAGTGTCGTCTTCCTACTAGGTTACTTCATTCAGAAAATGCATGGATTTTGGCGTAAACTGACCACTTGTAAGAAACTTGTAGGTTATTAGTACTTACTTTGGCCACCTGCACCTGCTTTGCATCTTGTTACACTGTAAAGGAATTACTTACTTACCATGTTTTGTCACGTTGGCATAGTAGGTCGCACCTCAAGTGGTGTCAAAAAATATGTCGCTGTTAGGTCACACTTATATTTCAGTGCCTACGGTATGTACTGGCCGGGTGATGGCTTGATAGCTGCTGTACTGGGCGCAGCTGCGTTCTGCCTGACTGATGCTAAGCTTTGTTACAGGCTTCCATGCAGTCGCGGCATGACTTGTCTGCGACTGAAGCAGTTGTGCTGCGGACTAGCGAGTCGCTGACAAATTTTTCATCAGAGTTAACTGCGTACTCGAAAATGTATTTCAAATTAGTTACAGTATTGAGGTATCTATTCTTTTTTCATTGCATTATACTGCCGTTGAGGTCTTGCAAACTAATTTTGTTTACTAAGTTTTTATTGTGATTTTCTTTCCATAATTTTGTCTGCTTTCTTTAGTCATGATTATCAGTATTATTTTATATCTCTGGATTCTCGAGAGTATTTTTAATCACTTATTTTATCCTGGCATTATTTTATCCAGTGGGGTCATGAACTGCTGCTGCTGGATTGTAGTGTGCCATGTCTTGCCGCCCGAGGAAGCCAGTTTAATACTGGCGAAATGTCATGACCACGCTTCCGCGCAAAAATGTGTCTCGTCCCTTCGTGTGTGTGTGTACCTATTTACAAGTATCAGCTGTAAGTACTTGTACTTCTGTCTGTTATATTACTTTGTTAGCCTAGTGGCCTATTTCTCACCATTCTTTGATTTTAACAAATGTAATGGTTTTCATCACAATTTCCATGCTAGTTTTTTTTCCTGGAGTGGGAGGGAGAAGGAAGAGGAGTGTGCATTGCGCCGTGCTTCTCACCAAGTGTTGGTGTTACACAGACAACCTAAATCGGCACTCTGCAGATGTGTAACCAATTTTTGTTATTTCACGGTTGTGGCTTGCTAATTAATGGTAACTGCAGTACATTATTGTCTGAATAATTGCAACATCTTGCAATTTATATCACCTTTGTTATTCTTTCAAAATTTAAAAAACCATATTTTCCACTGGTCATTAGAATGGTATCGTTAAATCCAGTGTAATTAGCTTGAGGTTCTACTGTAGGTTGCACCGTGTGTGTATTGTAGGTTGATTAATTATTTTTAAATAGCCATTAATCGTAAAACAAAAACAGTCCCTGGCAAATAAACACTAAAAAAAAGCTCACTAAAAAAAAATATGAAGAGAACAGAAGGTGGCATATTAACAAACACACAAAAACCAGAGGAAGCTGTTGTAAACAAACAATATCAAAGTGGAAGCAATGCACGAATAAATAAATGCTGTGCTACCATACGCAATGGGCAAAGAAAAATAATTATTTAAATCATTAAGTAGGCCATAGTAAACAATACACACCAGAGGAAAATATATTAAATGAGAACTCTGAAATTTGTTGTTTCTCAAAATGATTATTTAATATTTACTGTAATATTAAAATTTTTTTGAAATAAACGTCACAAAAATATTAACATCAACGTCCATTAGTACTGCAAATGTACTGAAATTTTAAGAAGCCCAAATCTTGCAGGCACAGTTAAATGAAAATGGTGAATTGATTATACAGTTATTTTTCTTAAATTCACAATAAAATTATCGAAACAATAAATGCCCATTCTACAGGCTAAATAAATACTGTATGTCTGAATCAATGACATATTAAATTAATAAAAACAATATTACATGTAAATTGGATGCATCCGTTAGGCCTTATAAAATTTTAGATTATTATTAAATTCAAATTAATTATTAAAAACATACCATTTTCTTAAATGTAATATTTTGTATGTGTGACAGCTGTTAATGTATAGATTAAAATACTATACAAATTTAGTTGCGTCTTATCTGTTCAAAGTCCCGCAGTAGAAGAGTACAGCACGCTGGGATGGCTTCATATTTCCCAGTTACAGCGACGAAACAAAGAAGACGAAAAGGTGAAGAAGATTCCCCCAAAATAGGCCAGAGTGACTGGACGTCTGTAGTAGAGACTACAGGTCAGCTCATCAATAGTCCAGCATGTGAATAGGCCAAGGCGAGAAAAGGGCAAGACGTGGATAGGCCAGGATGTGAATACTCCAAGACGTGAATCTGCCTGGATGTGAACCCTCACTACACAGAAATTATTAAAGAAGATGAAATTTAAATAGAGCGTAAGACCTCTCGTAGGAAAATTACTCACTAGGCAAGGGCGAAGAGCATCACTTGACGAAATTACAGATGAAATAACCACAAGAAAGATTTTAAAAAAATATGGCACTACAGTTTGACTACATCAAAATATATTGATTACCGTATTTCCACGATTACAAGCCGCCCACGATTGTAAGCCGCACCCCCTAGTTTGGCAAGTCATCCAAGAAATTTATATTTTTTTACATAAATCTTTTTCTCAGTTATAATTTATAAGTCACGTCATAACATTTCCTTCAGAACTACTGCATAAATCACAAACGCTGACGTCAGTAAAACAATCTTTTGTGTTGCTTGTGTGTGCCCTCCCGCCCGTGGTGCTGTGAAGCGGGAAAGGTCTGTCTTAGTGGCTGACTGAGCCGTACGTTTATAGATCGGTCTCGCCTCGTCACGCACCTTTGTCTATGCTCGCAACTACCTGCTCCTCTCCGCCAGCCGCCCACCCTCTCCAACCACGCCACGTTATCAAGCAGCTGAGAATGTGAGCCAGACCAGACACAAGAGGCTGACAGGCTTCATGTGTTTTAGTGACTACAGCATTTCCAGTGTTTGTTTATACTGTCACAGTTCAATAATGTCTTACATCAAATTTTGATTAGTTATGCAAAGGTAAGTCAAGTACATTAAAACATTTTACCACATTTTTTGTTCATAAATTGATCTTGTGTTAGATGTTTATCGGTGATAAACAGCTTTTACCGCCAATCCAAGTGTGTAAAAAGTTACGCACGTAAATTGTTTTGTTTTGGGGATGGTGTTTGTTTACATTTCTCCGTGTCTAACATGGCGGCAGACTTCTAGTAGCGCCGAAAAATACGTGAAACGTATTATTTGTACTATTTATGCAGGGCAAATCAACTGCTCACTATACGTTTTTAACTTTAATGCTTTTTTATTGGTTATCATCATATTTACTTCATTTATTAACCACAAAATGAGCAATCTTCGCTTGTAGGTTGCATCCACAATTCTTAGGTCTAAAAATTAGTAAAAAATGTGCGGCTTACAATCGTGGAAATATGGTAGTTGCATTACGTACAAAGATAAATAATGGCAACTTAAATGCCAAGATCTGCCAAAAAGGTAGAATCGCCAAACACACTCACCTTGACGATACTGTGGTTGACAGAAAAGTCTTAAGAAATATAATAGAAGAAGCTGCAGAAACGTTGAACAAACGAACATCGAAAATGGTTAACAACAATACCAACATCGGCAAAGTGTGCATTGAAGCACAGTAGCAAGCGATAATCACGTGATTAGAATCGCTTAATTGCATCGAAATCACGGGGTGAAATACAGAAATCACGCACTGGAACGGCAGCAGCACGTGACATAAAGATGGAGGTACAACAGAACTGACAGGAATGTAAAGCCTCAGCAGCTACCGTCTTGCTATAAAAAAAAAAAACACTGTAGCGCGACTAGTGTCGGCTCAAACTACCTAATGTAACAAGAAATAATAGCTGTAATTGAAAGTGAACATTCTGAAATATCAATAATAAATTTAAATTACTCAATAACTCATATTATTGTAAATATAATATTAAACAAGTTCATAACAGTGCAAAAAAATTAATTAGCGACAATTTAAGAAATATAAATTTAAAAAAATTTCATATGTATATTATTTTCGACACAAGGTTAAAATTTATTTGCTTATATTTCTTCCCCCAACACCTACAGCATTTTTTTCTTTTTGCAATTCTCACACCCCCCCCCCCCTCCTCATGGTCAAATTTTAAACAAATTTTTTTTAAAAATAAAATGTGCAACTTATATGCAACATAATATAGTACACAGACGTGCAAGAGGTCACGTGATTGATTTCAAACGGTTGTTGATGTGTTGTAAACACATCTGTATATGTATTGTGTACTTAACTATGATTTGTGAATTGACTACGGCAAACTGCTGTATTTGCTGATGATAATGAAAGCTTATTAAAATAATAATAAATTTGTACCTATATGTTCTGTACTGTAGAGAGAATTGTAGTGTTGTTGATACAAACTACAACGTACAGGTAAGTGATACAGTAACTAGTACAGAAAAGAATAATGTTAATGTAAAAGCTGAAAAAGATAAATTTCATATGAAACATGAAAATTACTGATGCTATTCCCTACACAACTACATATAACTTATTAGCATATTATGTGGGTGATTCTCTCATTAGTAATGTGATGTAGGTGAAAGCAGGATATGTAGTTTAATTTTAGTGAAAATCTCAGGGTTCAAAGAAAACATGTTGATTTGGAAACAAACCTCTGCTTAGCAGTCGTAGAATACATAAGAACTCCTACTCATACCTCTGGCCTTGGGAACATATATATTCTGAATTAAAATAATCAATGCTCCAAAAGTCTAGTGAATATGAAACGTAATTTAGCAGGACCATTATCTTGACACACATTAAACATAAGTTCTGCCGACACAGTTCCAACTACTAAAATTCCAAGAACTACTTAATTCTGGTAAAATAGAATCAAATAATTAAGAATAAATATGTCGATCTTACAGTCTCCCTGTCGCCGACTTGAAGCTCACTACAAAGCTAAAGCTTACAATTCATGAAATCTAATCAAAATTCGTGCCTCTTCTTAAATGGCAAACTTACAGTAGGTTGATTTCCTACCCTAAGCTCTCCCTGGAGCTTAAATTATGATGGCGGCAGATAAAGATAAGTGCTTGCAGACTTATCTGCCGAGACATCTTGATGCTTCGAAGGGGAGATAGAGAAGAAGGAACTATTGCTATAACACAATAGTTTAAAGGGCTAGCTTAAAGCATTGTTGCCTAGGTGGTTTAAGACTTATGTTCATAGAAATAGGAGTAACATTAATACTAAATACATAGTACATAAACAACTGAAATTTCTTATAGATTATGTCAACTCAACTAGGTTAATAAGGGTATCCTCAATAAAATATTTAAATATTGAAAATACACAATTTACGTTAATAAAAATATTATATAGGGCAGTATTACAAATTAAAACCAATTAAAAGTTCCAAATAACATTGAAAACATTACATTCACATAAATATAAGAAAAACACAATTAATTCAATATATAAACCAAAAAATATCTGTAATACCATTACAATATGCACCTACTATCAAATCTGACAAGTACATTTACTGTACTACTTGCACAGCTGAAAAAATTGGAAAAGGAGGGGGGGGGGTTATTCAGTTCCAACTGTGACTAGAAGTGCAAGTCTTACTGGTACTGATCTGCATTGGTGCAAACGGCAGGTAGTGATACATATTTAGTCAAAGTCCAGGAGGTCTATGCTCGAAATTGTTTGGGCTCCTAATCTTTTCGAGACGAGTCAAGTGGTTGAACTCGTATCGCTGCGTGTGCTAGATGTGGTATGCTGGAGACATGTACTCTAGTATTGTTCTCAGTGGATCCACCCACTTGACAGCTCAATGTGGACAGTTGGTATGCTTGAACAACCCAGGCACATTCGTACGAATCTCTTGTATGAGAGTTTCTGTTCTACTGGTAGTGGGCGGGCAGATTTGATATTTCACATACAAGTAGTTCAGAAAACAAACAGTACAGAACACATTCTTCAGAAATGACTCGTCGAAAATTCTCAGAAATTCCAACAAAATTAAAATAATGTGTAGCTTTGTTTTAATATTGTTAACCGAACTCAATCAACGAAAATAGTTCTTAGTAATTTTGTTCACCTATGAATTTAAAATGTGTTGAGATATTTGGGAGTTAATAGGGGATGTATGTGCAAGATTTTTTAATGTATGATCATAAACACATACATACTTTACCAAAAATAAAATAGCTAACACAATCTTTTTGGGTGTTTTGTTGCATAATCAACAAGAACTATTTCTTTCAGTTGTCAGAATTAAAAATATTTACTTCCCTTTAAGCTATGGGGAAATTAATAATAAATACTATTTTTTATTTGAATAATGGTACCATACTGTCTTTATTTGCATCCATATAACACGAGAAAAATGCAAATAAAAAGAGTATTTTAGCCCACTAAAAACGAGTGCTGCCGTGACGTCCCTATGACGTCGATGGACTTGTTATTACGTGTCTGTTTACTCTAACTCTGCAACAGCAATTTACATTTAGTTCCTGAAATTGTGTTAAATCCAGTTATGAACGTGTACAGTAGCTCCTTTGTCTGCAATACAACTGAATTTATGCCAGATGCAATATCTACTACAACGCCTTGTGACAACACAAGAGTGAATCGGCGTGGTTTCTACACAAGACCTGAAACGGTCTGCTGTTAGCGACAGAAGTACAGTATATGTATTCAGTTGTTATATGCGACAGAAGTACAGTTTATGTATTCAGTTGATATTTGAATGTACTATTGTGTACAGTATGACACGGTTGGCATAAATTAAGTACTTTTAATTTAAAAGTTGCGACCAAATTTCAATGTCTGTTCAATTCACTGTGCTTTTGCTGTTCTGCTATGAGGTTGCGCCGCCTGTTGAAACAACTTAGCCAATAGGCGAGCACAATGCTCCTGTGATCGGCCGATAATTTGAGAGGTGGGTGGGGGGGTCTTGCAAAATTTGATAATAGATGGCAGCACAGCAGGCAGCTACATCAAGGCCTCTCACTAGAAACGTAAACATTATTGGGAGGAAAAAGTATTTTTAATAGAAATATTGATCTGTGATATTTTCGACTTGCACAGCCAGAATGCTCCATCATCAGTCTGTAAGAGCCAGGTTTACTTAAACGCATTCAAACTATCAACTCGGTAGGTTCACTTTCTGGACTTAAAACCAAAATGTATTATTCTTGAATGGATCTGAAATAACAAAACTAATTTGTAGTAAGTTATTAATTTGAATTAAAGTGACATAACTCAAACCTAACATTAAAACATTAAAATAAATGAAATGTACTGTCTTAACTCCTATCAACTCGGTGTCAAGTGGCAATCAAATCTTCATTGCTAGTTAAAAATTCTGCAATTGTGCATGCATTAGCAACGAGCAATTTCGTCATAGGTGTGTTAGCCAATAAAAATGTGTTTACAATGTTTACGGCGGCGTTTGAAAATACTGAATTTTTAAAGCTCAAGGACTTGAAAATGAAACTGTGCACGGATTACTACTATATATGGTTGCATTTGGTGCGAAAAGAATTTGGAAGAATCATGTAAATATAATTTTTATTCTAGGTACTATCCCTATTACACAAAGCACAAGATGAAAACATTAGGAGAAATTCCTATTTTTTTATAATATTTTTATTTAAAAGTGTTTTTAATGAACACTAACAATGGTACCATACTTTCTTTACGTCTATGTAACTACAAAAACATATAAAAAGAGCAAGCTTTTTTGGCACAGTAAAAACTTGAATCGCCATGATGTCCCTGTGACATCACGATACTGTACATTTTATTGTACGCATCACAAACTACAGCAACATACATTCCGGTTGTGAAATTGTGTTAAAGTGGTTTATACTATAAAAACGAGTGTGGCTGGAATTCGGAAGAGTATAAACGTTTATAGTAGTGCTGGGAAGAACTCAAATTTTAATCAACGAACCGAACTCGAACTTAATGTAACAATAGCTCCCTCGAATCTGAACTTTAACCGAACCTTTAATATGGTCCTCGAACTGGACTTCAACCAAACCTTTAATATGATCCTTGAACCAAACCTTCCTGTTATTCACAGAACTCTAGCTGAACTCGAACCAAACTCAGACTAAATGGTTACCTATTTTATTATTGCAATTATAGATGAGAGACATTCTCTGTTCATCAATATATAATATACAAATATCAAAACACCAACATGTTTGGTATGCTGTACATTTATTTATTTCTAAATATGAACATAAAAATTAAGTTACACACAATACACCACTTGAAACAGTACCTCACAACATACTAGCTAGGAGCAATATTTTTCCGGTCAAAGTCAAGATTCGAGTTTGAGAGACGTTGCACTTTCGTATGAAAACATATTAGTGATTGTATAAATAACAGGCTGCTGGTGCCAGGCATGCATCACACAAACAGAACAAAAATTGTACACGTGGGTGTGGCGACGCCAATATCCATCGTGTCGCACTATTGATCACCACTTTAATATAGATTTTTCAAAGGACGAGGTATGCAAATGTTTTCTGTACCGATGTAAACAATACAATCACGTATTCTGATGTGCCTGAATGTTATGTCGGATACGTTTTTAGTGAAAGTTTGTTTAGAAATTCGTTAATTACTTATAGGTTGCAGATTTTCGAACTGAACTCGAACGTTGTATTTATTCTTCGAACTGAACTCGAACTAATTTTTTGTGGTATTAATTCTCCTAACTGAACCGAACTTAGCCTACAAGTTCGGTACGAAATTCAAACGTTCGACCCAGCTCTAGTTTATATTAGTTCGTTTGCACACGAACAAAATGCAATTTACTCTGAATAGAGTCTTAACTATGTATAGCGCAGTCTTACCAATCAAGTCTAACTGCATTGTTTAAGCTACAAGAAGAGACCTAAACGCACCTTAGCAATATTACTGTCTCGAAACATTTTTCAGCATAACTTAGCATTGGTTTTTCGTGGCGTAGCTACATCAGTGCGTTGATGTAGCTACACCAGGTTGAATGAAACGAAGCTATAGTGTTGCATAAAGCAATTTTTGCCTAATGCTATTTTTAAGGGAGATATTAACCCTTGAAAATCTATACAGTAGATATACATAAATCAATAGTATGTACTTCATTGTCTTTTTTTTTTGTGTAATGTTTCTGAAAATTGACTACACGTTTACACACAATAAGTCAATCAGTGTTCTAATTTTTCTGAGGTACAGTTTTAATCAAAAGACATTTGTCTACTGACGTAAATAATTATGTAGTTAAATGAATGAAACGAGTTTAACATCAGAGATTTCTAAAAAGTGACTAACTCTAAATAAATACACTGTCACCACGACTACTGAGTTTTAGGTGGTCAAAACAGGTCACTTTTAATTTTATAATATCATTAATACTAACGAAACATTTTCACGAACCACAAGACCTCAAAGTCGGAACCCAACATTAACTTCATATTTATCACAAAAATTTCACCGGACATGTGTAAAAATAAATATCGGTACAAAATGCAATTATAGTCATGATTAGCTTATTTATAAACTAAACATTTTGTCTGCATGAAATTTTTTGTCCATAGGTCAGTTAGGGTTGACAGAATAGTCTTGATACATACGTTAAAACATCCACTACGTCTAAACAATATTTTATTAAACAAAAAGATTGTTATTCACTCACAATAAACTGCTATACCTGTCTTTTATCAATTTTGTATGAGAAATAAAACATTTTCACATATACAACAGAATGCTACCCAGAAAACAGTAATTAATTCAATTGTATCCATTACTTTCTGCAATAGCAAGAAAAGGAAAATAGGTACCTTATAAATATATTGAGAGCTTTCAAGAAGACAAAAACTATCAAAACTTACCAACAATCATTTAACTAAGCACATGGAATGAATACAGTAACAGTCTGTGACATTAAAGCATCACAATTCGTAAAACCACGAGACTTTTCTGTATATTACTTAGATCATAAAACTTATCTGCTAATAAAAAATTTTGTAACTTACTGTACTTCAACATGTGAAAATAAAGTTATTGCAACATATTGTATACATACAAAATAATATAACTTCAATTCGGGACATTTAACTACGAATTCAACATTTAACACAAGTGTACGTGCCATTGCAGAGGACAAATACTGTAGGCCTACTTTGTTATGATTCCGAGTCTATGCATTATTAATATCACGCAACAAATTTTTACCTTGTATGTGTATTTTCAAGAACTCAAAAAATGATGATGGAAAAGGAAGGGGGTTGCGTGCTTACTGGATGGCTAAATAACTTCAATTAGTACATACTGCAGTTCATGTGCCATGTGCAGTAATGGCAGACAAACACTCCACCTTACATTCTACAATTCATAAACTCACACTTCCCTACCATACCGTCCAATAACATCTAATGCCAATTTCATTCCAACATATTTAAATATTTTTAAGAACCATATACAATTTAAAAACACGTATTAAAACAATAGTCACCGACGCACCATCAAAAACTTCATAACCACTCTGCAAAAGACGTTTATAATTAAGGAAAGAAAAAAATTTTTAATACCAACGCACTAATTGCATTTATTTTTACATTACTAAAACCTATTTAACATGATATAAAAACCCACTACTAATTAAAACATCAAATAAATTCTTAATATGAACAAAATTTCAATATTTAATTAAGGGTGCTGCCTACCTCACAGCGTAGGCACAAACAAGTATAGGAATTTCCATTGGCGCTTAGTCACCACTCTTTTTGACATACAATTTTGTACATCGAGATGAAAACATTGCTACAAGAATGAAAAATTCAGAAAGAAAATAAAAATAATCAGGATTATTTTTTATGAATAAAAATTCTGAAGAGTTTGGCTCATAACACCTTCATTATTAGAACTTTCATATGCACTATTTCTCTACAATACTGTACATGTATATTATCTGGATATAACACAAATCTTGTACAAAGACAGTTTATGTTGCCATTCACAGTTATAATGAGGTTCCATGACTTTTTTCATAGTGCCAGGAAACTGAAAAACCAGCCTTAATGATTATGTAGCAATGTTTGCTGCATGGTTATGAACAGAAGTCATCTACAGTGAAACCCATTTAAGAACTTTCCTGCTTATTAAGTTAAATTGTTTGCATCATGTCTATATAAACAACAATTTAATAGCTCTAAAAAGTTTACCTAATTAATAAGCAATACTTTTTTCTGTCCCATCACAAAAATCTTAACAGGGTTGTACTGTACCTGCATATTAAGATAATGTGTATGAAAAAGGCTTTGACTGCTAGCTTAAATAATAAATAAATAAATAGAAGGTTGAGGAACTCTCGGGTTGTTATTTCTTGATAGCGACATACTATATATTAAGGGACGAACACATTGTTGTCACCTGCATAACATTATATTCATCCCTTCGTATGAATCACTATCAAGAAGTA
Organism: Medauroidea extradentata; assembly: GCA_003012365.1. Lineage (NCBI taxonomy): Eukaryota > Metazoa > Arthropoda > Insecta > Phasmatodea > Phasmatidae > Medauroidea > Medauroidea extradentata. Next base: position 17,660 of record PNEQ01066111.1, on the reverse strand, counting down.
ACAACCAGCTTGTAAGTTCCTCAACCTTATACAGGTTAAGACAGGTACTGAAATCCACCTAGGTGATTCGGAATAAAGTGAGCACTCAAAAAAGCCCTGATTAATTTCTATTTTCTGCCAGTTTATATCTTTCCGCTACATGTAAACATCAACATTGCCATGTGCTTTTATTTGCATAGGCTCGTACAATGTTTACATTTACGTTACACTGCTCCGATAAAATTTAGCTACAATATGTACTCATTAAATACATGGGTGTTGAGTAAGTGCTATACTCAGTCATATTCTTAGTTATAAATATCTGCTAGTAAACGTCTTATAACACTGGTTTCTACTCTAATGGCGATATTACCGTTACGAATCTCGTAAATGCATGCACAGTATATTCAAACTTTTAAATTAAAACCGCCACTAAAAACACACATGACACGCGCAACTCAAGAATTCAAGTTCCGTTCAGCATACTGTAATGAACGACGACGCACGTAAAGAGAAACAATAAATAACCTATTTTGTTAATGTGTGAAACAGGGGAAAATATGCTGTTTCTATTTCCAGATACTCAGGCTGGCGATCATAAAACAAAACATCTTACATTACTATTGACTTCACATAATTTATCAATGATATTCATGAACAGTCACTTCTAATACTTTATGTGTTTATCAGAAACCGATATTCATTACATAACGGACAAACTGAATGACGCAATTCGCTTCCAAGCGGCGAAAACCTAACTCTGGTGCCATCTGTCGGTGAAATTTTAAACTACCTCTGTGGCACAAAGAGTTAGCGGCGTCTGCCAACGACAATCGACTCGGTTGCGTCGCTTTCTGCTGCCGCAAATTAAATAAACATGTACAGTCAGCAGGTACGTCAGTAAGAAATTAAATAAATATTTTTCAGTATATTAAATACAGAGAGGTCGTTTGCAATTGATGTTTTTTCACTAATGCTGTGTTCAAATAAGAAAATTCATGGAACTACATGCAGTTATTCGCTACCAACCATACAAACAATAATGTAACTGTTGTTAATGTTGACTTATATGCAGTAACGGCTAGTGATTTTTTTCAAAGGTTAAAT
>PNEQ01066111.1:0-16474 GCA_003012365.1 Medauroidea extradentata | reverse complement strand
ATGTAGTACAAGTCCCTATCCTTGTCGTCACCAGTGCTCTGGGTAGGCAGAGACCTAAAAATATGTACAGGCGTGTTTCTATTAATGAGTAAATAAATTGCAACACATGTGTATGACAGTCATTAAAATTATTTACTGTATCTTTTAAAATTATATTTTTCATGTGTATAAAAGTAAATAAAATGGGGTCAGCAAGGGGAACAGGCAAGAAATGTACGTATATGCATGTACAGACACATATACATGCATGTGTACACACATTCATATTAACACACACACACCACACATCATTTAGTTTCTTTAAAACAGAAAATCTTATTCAGTCATTAATTAAAATTGTTTAGCAATAATCCTTAATTTTCTCATGATCAACACATAACGCCAGCACAGCTGCAACTACTGCAGCAGTGTCTTCCTCTTCCAGAACAGCAAGTCAAATTAAACAAGTACAATAAATACTCGACGTTTTTATGACGTGCACTACAAAGAATATATGCACCCATTTGTTAACTTTGTTAAGAACCCTTTCACCAGGAAACTACCAAAGGAATATAAACCTCTGTTATCAGAAAAAATGTACACATATACAGTATATAAATTTTTTGGATCTAACTCAGCTCCAGTGTACTACCAAACCACAGTTTTATAATGCACTCTGTAACAGCTTTCAATTTATTTCCTATTTTTGGTGTTTATTAGAAACCCAGAAGTTTAGCTAATTAATGTGACAAAGTTAGATTTCAAGCTACTATGCACAGCTACAGTTCTTACTTTTGCAACTACTAGATCACCGTCTCATGAAGCTCGTAACAAAAAGTAAACCTTTATGAAAAAAACACTCCCCCGTTATACTGTGAAATGTAAAATTGACCGAACACTAGAAAAGCATCCAGTGAACATACTGAACCCGCAAAATTTCCAGATCTAAGTTTTTGTAGCACATCATGAAAGTTTTAAAATACTGTATTTACCCATGTACCATCCTCACATTTCTTCTCAAAAACTAAATTGAAAATTCAGGATGGGAGTCATACATGTAAATCAAGGTTTTTGGATAAATAAAACCTGGAAAAGTTGGGTTTGCTGTACAATAATGACTGCTGGAAGAGCCGTGCCGAGCGGTGCCAAGCCAGCACATGCCTAGATCCTCTGTCTCGCTCACCCAGTCTGATGAGTGAGCATCTAGGCACTCACAGTGTGGAAAGTGACTGCACGGAGAACCAAGACTGAGGTAGTGATCCACTGCTCTGCCAGAAAGCGGGCAGTATATGCTGCTGCCCTGTGCAACATTCATTTGACGTGCAGCAGCGTGCCAACCAGCATTGAGCTTTCAGCATCATTATTACCAACAAACACGTTTAAACGATGCTGAGCACTACATATAATTTTGTGACGTGAATAAACTCTTATAAATAGTCCACATATTTAATTCACGTAGCTATTAACACTATGTTTTTTAACTAAATACAATTAAATTGGAACTGTATTGTGAAATACAATTTTTTTTGCGAAAAACAATAATTTTTTTGAGTACGTATGTTGCAAATGTGGAGTGGCAGTTCTTACATGGGGGTGGATGGTACATGGGTAAATACGAAAATGCTGAAGGAACTTGTTTTTTATTTTATGTGCCACTTTCCTGTAGTATTTTATAGACTTTATACCAGTTTAATAAATATCTGCTTAATTAAATTAGGTTTGCTATAATCATAACTGCCAGTCGTTTACACAATACAGTAATGGGAAGAAGTGTGGCATATCACATCTGCCATAGAACCAGAAAAGAGAGGCGGCAGGAACGCACAGAATAAAGTAGATGTAACAATTACCAGCACACGTTTTGGTTGGCTGTGGCTACAAGCCATACCACACGCAAATTATACAAGAATTTTAACATCAACTTTATTCCATTTCTGACTACAGTAAAACCTCTCTTTAACGACCCCTCACAGTTCCCTAGAATAAGGTCTTTATATAAGGAAGGGGGAGGGGGGTCCTTTATAAAGAGGTTTAATTGTGCAGTGAAACCCCTATATAAAACTCCACGGTTCTTGAGGATAGGGTTGTTATGGAGAGACGGTTGTTATAAAGAGGTTTTACGTGTTTCTTCAGTTCTGTTCATTCAATTTCCCTGATCTCAACATAAAAATAAAACCAGGTCTTTCAGAATATACCCGCCGCATGGTAATTTGATACTTTTAGAAACTAACTTTTGAAAATAAATATCTAGAAATACTTCCGTTGTTATCATACTTACCAGTATTTATAACATGAACCATAAATTGAGAAGTCTCGTTAAGCTAACAAAAAAGTATGCAGTAATTTTTACACATCACAGTGCAAAATTTTATCAATTTCACTACCGTCATCATCTTCGTTGTCGTCACCAACTTCGTCAGCATCTTCATCTTGGTGCCCCTGAACACACACATTTTTTTTCTAAAATTGATGATTTATGAAGAGGTAGGATTTAATCATTAGGCGTCGGGCCTCCATCGTCGTCACCAACAGTAACTAGCTTTGAATTCAGCCACTGAAATATTTTGCCTCGTCGCAATTTTTCCTGTTTTAAACAAAAGCATTATTTCCTGTAGTTACAGAAAATCTGTTGCACCTAATAGCAAGCACACTCTGAAACATATCCTCTACAAATTCTGGATATTTGCATTTCTTCCCCTGCAGAGCAGCTATATGTTCAGGCAAAGTTTCTAACATAATTTTTTCTTTGTACCATCATTGAACATTTTTATCATCAACATGGAATTTTCATCCTGCCGCTCATTTTCCATGTTCAAATGCATAGCTTACAATTTGTCGTTTGAACTTAGCCCTGTACATTACACGTTCCTTTCCCATTGTCACTAACGTAAGATTCTATACAAGATGCGCAAAAGATGAACCGAAGCGGCGGCGGAGTGACAGCAGAGACTAGCAAAGTCGTGTGCGCAAGGTCATGTTAGTCACGTGTATCTGTTACTGCGACGTTGCCACATGTTACCTACCATACGTGAACACTCGGGCACACAAGTAAAAAAGTCTTGTGCAGCATGTAAAAGATATTTTTATTTTACCCTATTTTTGAATATCAAATCAATGGTGCGGCCTATACATGCACGTGGGCCTATACACACCAAAATATGATATTTTAAAATTGAGTTAAAACACGTCTGTTAAACAATAATTGGAGGAAGGTTGAGTTAGCATTGATGATGTAGAAATAGTTGTAGAAATAGTTCTGTATATTATGAACAGCAGCTAAAATATTGAAAATCATTAAATGAAATTAGTACATACGTAATGTGTTCACTTTCAGGAAATGAAATAAAAATTAATAAAATGTATATTTATATTTAGCATACATTACAATATTTAAGAAGTGATATAGTTAGTGGTGACATATGAACAAAGTACGTCAGCTGGTAGTGCAGCTGTCAGCCTGGCAATGTTATTGTTGACGTTTGGTAGAAGGATACATGGTGTAAAAACAGATCCAAGCTACACACAGGCCTTCTAGAAAGTATCAAGTTATCGTACAGCGGGTATAGCTTTTTAATTGACTAGCTTAGCATACTGTTCACAGCACTTCCCAGCTTTAGTGGGTGTGGTACAGAATTAAATGCTAAAAGCTATACTTTATAACCGTAGGTTTCTTGAAACCAACTTGCAAAAATTAAACAATAGCAATCCTAGACAATAGTTTTAGTCAATGTTTTAAACGAAACGGTTTCCAGTGTTACGAACTTCTGAGGCACAATCTCCGACGCCAGAAACTCATGCATTTAACTGCGACGCAAGAGATCACGCGTAACGAATTGAATAATTCCGGATAAATATTTACTCATAAAGCTGGCAAATACCATTATATAGGATTGCCATTGAGTGTTTTATCAATATTGGCTTCGAAAAAAGCATAGAAGTCAGTTGATGTTTTCAACATTTATTTATCTATCACGCAATCTTTAGATTATTTACACCCTGATACTTCATTTTAATGTTAATTTTTAAGCCATATAAACAAGTTCAAAGGCATAAGAATTATTGGTGTTTTACTCCACTTTCAATTGTAATGTATAAAATTAGTTAAATTACAGTAAGTACTTTAAACTACAAAATCTCAATTCCACTTTATCACTACCGCATCTATGTATTTAACTGTCACACGCACATAAACACCCCTTCCTATATTTAAACAAGTCTAGTCATAAAAAAAAATTCTCGTATCAGCAAATCTCAGTACCTTTATCTTACAAGCAGCATATGTGAGAGAAGCAAGGACGAGATGCTATGAGGAAGGGGGAGGTGTGAAGAGTCCAAGAGTGGAAGGGAGGGAAGGAGGGATGGAGATGCACAAGAATGCAAGGAGAAGTAGGCGTGACTGCCAAACATGCACTTTGGTTGGCTGTGAGTTAAGCACCTTGCCAACCAGATCTACAAAACAAAAAAAATATGAGACCGCACCCATCCTTTAATTCTACAGGGTTGCCACACCTCGACGGCAAAGTATGCAAAAGTTGACTTACTTCATTATGGGAGCAAGATACAGTGAATGAAACAAGGGTGAAAATAACGGCAGGAAAAAGTGTAACTACACCGGCGACTATAAACTCCCGTACATGTAATTATTTATGCAGAACGAAATGGGTAACTAGATGCTGCAAGAAAATATGATGATCCCCTCTTGAGAACTCAGTTGGCTTTCTAACTGCCCGATTGGCATCTGTATGGTACTTAGCTTTGCCGTAACACGTTTAAACAGTAAAAAATGTTGAATTGGTTTTTGCAGGCATTTTATTTACTTTAATCTTCAATTTCTTCTAAATTTAGTTGGAGGAAAAGGGTTGTGATGTGAGGGAAGAGAGAGAACGGCATTACTCGCTATGTCTGACACATGCCATTGTTGTGCATGCAGCTTATTTACCTGGTACACATTTCAAGTGTATTCCAACTGAAGCTTTTAAAGTTTTCCCATGTAATTTTTTTTTCACAGCTGTGGCTCCAGATAATTGTAGCTGTCGATTGTTATTGTTGCATGCTATGAATATATTTTAAAATGACCTTCTATTGTGACGAAACAGTGTCCAACATAAGAAAATATGTTTTCTCTGCAACTTATCAGTTTCAGGGTGTTACTAGTCGTATTTTGCTAAAAATTGATCTAAAATCATATTCCGTCACGTTAACACCCCACCCATATTTTTTTCAGCAAAATTTATTCAAAAAAGAGAAGTGCTAACATGAGTAAATGTGGTATTTACAGGCGAAGGTGGGTTGTGGGTGTGTGTGTGTACATGCATATGCATATATATATATATATATATATATATATATATATATATATATATATATATATATATATATATATATATATATATATATATATATATAGAGAGAGAGAGAGAGAGAGAGAGAGAGAGAGAGAGAGAGAGTGTGTGCACATGTGCAAGAGAGAGAGAAAGAGTGTGAGTGTGTGTGTGTGTAAGAGTGTGAGACCAACATTGACATAGGAACGTAGGAGGGGAGACTGTGAGAGAGAAAGAATGAAAGAGGGTGTATAAAATCTGTGGCGGAGGGAAGGAAAGAATTTGGCGTTATTATTTCTGACAAACTAAATATTTTGTCACAAATCACTGGAAACCATTTTATAGGAACTTATGTGAGTTAAGAAAATAAATCCAGTTTACCAATTAATATAAAATTTAAGTGGGAAATGAAAGTACAAATCTGGTCAAAGAATGTACATGACAGAAGTCAATAATAAAATGATATTAATTATTTTGGCTGGCATGGAAAAACACTAGACTGACAAGACTGCACAGCCTATATACACATATTTTATTCTGTAATTTTTAATACTGTAATTCTAAAAATAAAAATTTCACAAAACTTACCACAGCATTTTTCAGCAGCTCAAAAATAAAACTGCCACTTTTGTACAGTTGCAACTAAATGCTTATTTTCACTACACAAATCATTAAAAGAGGCAAGACTGTTGAAAAATAAATAAGAAAACACATTTAATTACTTCACATCATGCTCATACATGGGTCTAAACCAGCTGTGAGGTCATTACTGCAATCAGCAGCATACAAATGTATAACTGTGATTCAACAAAGTTACGTTTCTCTTTTCAAAAAGCATTAGTACATATGAGAACAAAAATATTTTATATGAGATTGTTGCCATTTTTAACAATGACAACAGTTTTCCTGCCATCCTGAAAACTGGGCACTATAAAATTTTTAACACTCTTTAAAGTACGCACTTGCAGCAGTCTATTCCAGCGCAGCGAGAGAACTCTGCCCACAAGTGATTCCAGCACTTAGGGGTTGTCTATCAACGCAACAAAATTACTTGTCACACATTACAGTACACCAAAAATAAAAAACTAACTGCATTCACATCAATAAGTCACACAGCTAGTGAAATAAAATAGCTACTTTAAATAATACTTGGGCCAGTCTGTGAGCATAATGTCGTCCACAAAATATTCTGTGACCAAAGATCCTCAAAACTCAATCACTATAATGCTTTCTATAATCCATGCTCTTAACAAAAACAAGAATCACCAGTTCCATTCTACTTGAAATTAATAACAAATGCATTTGGATAACACTTTGTTAATTTACATTTCCAAATTTTCACAATGTATTTTCTTTGTATATGAAACTTTGATGATTAGTTTTACAATACATGTTTAGGATTATTTTCCTGTCCTGTCAATGTAGCATTAGGGGATGATTTTGGAACGCTTTCTTGCAATGGCATCTTCCACTGCCTTCAGTTGCTTTAATAGCTCCTCTCTCCGTGATGTTGCCTTCTTCACAGCAGGTTTTGACAATGCTGCCATCTACAAAACACAGACAGACATGCAGTTATCAAGCCAAAAGTAGAATTCACAACAGCTCTGCGTATTCAATGTACTACACAACTGATGGGTAAGTCAAGCCCTGAATCTATAGATTTGCAGTAAAGGGTTTTTTGTTGCAATCAAAACCGTTTTCCTGGCAGAAATTGTAAGTTGTGTGTATGTGTTTGACAACTATTTCTGGTTAATTCATGTTGATATTGTCTATTTTACTGTACCAACTTTACTGTTGTTCTTTTTTTTTAAACTTTATGTTATATTTACTGATAATTTCATTTTCGTGATACTGGCAGGGTACTATGGGTATCGGCCTGAATGTAAATACATTTAACATTCAGATTTGTAATTCAGAAATTATATGGTTATTTATATTTCCTTTTTTTCTTTCTTTCACATTTCTGTAATTTTTCACCTAAATGAAAAAATCCAACTTTCCCCTTTTTGCAAAAGAAAAAAAAAAAACAATTTATCCCTGTTATACTCCCATTTTTTTTGTTTGTTTTTTCCCGAAGCTTCAGAACCCTAGTTGGGACGACAAAAGGTACTGTTCGAATAAAAACTGTTCATGTTCGGATAGTCACTTATGCAGTGGCATGGCTGCTGCTGCTACCGCATTACCAACTGTTGAAATAAAAAGGTAGACTCTCTGCAATTAATTTTTTGAATAGCTGTAACTAACTGTCCAGGTATAATCCAAGACTGCACTTATAATCTACTGATACTCTTACAATTATGGTAGCTTATTCTCCCCAATTAATTATAAAAATAGTAAGTCTCAGGTCAATTAATTTTGCACCACACTATGCAGCACTTTACAAAATAAAGGTTATACACTAATACTGTACAAGCAAATCTAAAATCACAAATAAACAATGTTCTGGACAGAAGCTCTCTAAGTAAGTTTAAAAATACATAATGTTCACCATAAGTGGTATTCCACTTAAATCGAGGCAAAACAAGACGAATAATGACCAAAGTGAGCCTATCAACTTTTAACTGTTTCGCTGCGATGTTCGACTTGAGTGAACACCATTAATATTGCTTACCTGCGATGTTCAAATAGTATAATCAAAGTGTTTTTTTTTTTTTTAACTTAGGAAACGGAACATTTGTTGACCATGCATGTACGGTATTAAAAAGTACTTTCGGAACACAGCTAGACTTTTCTGCATGTGGTTTATGATTTCCCCGCTAGATATCACCACTTATTGCGTTAGACAATTTTTAAAATGCGATGTTCGACTAGTCGAACACCATTACAACTGCGTACCTGTGATATGCGACTTCAGTTGAATGGTATATTTTTTTAGCTGTGAAGCTGCTGATTTTATTGACCCTGCGCGTATTCCATAAAAAAGTGTTTTTAGAACGTAGCCAGGCTTTTTTATGTGTCGCTTATTTTTTCCCTCCGCGACAAACAATATCTAACAGATTTATTTCTCACTAAATGTCGCTTGCCGTATTGGTGTGTAGCGTTTTTTTTTTTTTTCGCTAAACGCGAATAGTTATTTTATCTGGGTCGTATGCATGTTTCATCGCCGGTGTATTTACACGAGCAGTTGAGTAATAAAGATGGCATCGAGGAGGCAAACAACTTTGACACAACAGGAGTGTTACGACCTGATATTTGCCGAATCTTATTCGGAATTAGACGTCGGTGATAACGAAAGTGAAGAATCTTGTCCTACAGTGTGTGTAGCAGACACTTTTATCGCTGAAAGTGAAGCTTCAAGTGATGACGAATGTTTGGAACCTGGTAACGAGAGCAGTCAAAACAAGATGCTTCACACAAAACTTGTTTGAGAGGGAACAGTGCCACTGTGTATGTAAGTAGTGATGCATGGGTAGATATGAGTGATGAAAATATTGATGTTCCATTGGACTGGTGTCAAAAAACTGGCTTGCATCCCTCTCTGAGAAATATTACCCCACAAACTTCTTCTGTAGATTGCTTCTACAAGTTCTTTCCAAAACATATTTTCGGTATTGTTGCAAATGAAACAAACTTGTAGGCGGATCAGTTTTACAGCAATAATGGGACAAAAGAATTTTCACCTCGGTCGCGGTACAATACATGGAAAGAGTGTACATGTGAAGACATTATGGTATTGACAGCGATTGAAATAGGCATGGGATTATTCGGAAGACATTGATTGAACAGTACTTCTGAGAAACATCGTGGCTGAATTCCACGCCAAACTATTCCAACATCATGTCCCGTGACAGATATCAACTTCTTTGTTCATTCTTACATTTCACCGACAATAGCAAACAACAACCAAAAAATCATCCTGAATATGATCCTCTACTCAAGTTACGTCCTATCATTGAACACGTGACAGTTACCTAGATGAATTTCAACCTGGACGCAACTTATCTGCTGACGAAACGATGCTTCGTTTCAAGGGCCGTCTTAGGTTCAAACAATACATGCCCTGAAAACCATCAACCAAGTGGGGTGTGAAACTATGGTTGCTGTGTGACAGCAAAACCGGATTTCTTCTTACGTTTGACGTTTATGCAGGGAAAGCCGCAATTGTAGGCGATAACCAGAACGTGGGCTTGGGGGAACGAGTGATACCGCAGCAAAAGAGTTAATGGTTCTTAGCATGCTCTCTATTCACAAGACCATTCCCAAGGCTTCACTTCACTTAGTAGTGATTCATCACATGTAGTTCCGTGTATTTTCATATTTGAATAAAACATTAGTGAAAGAACATTGTATTTAATACTCTTCAAAATATTTATTTATAATCTAGTATTGACATTTCTACTTACAGTATAATTAGACTTGATTGGTGCCAGCACAGATCATGTTGCACGTTACCGCTTGCTCCGCGCTTCAGAAAGTTCAAAATTCCACAGACAGAAGGCATCAGAGTTAAGTTTTTGAAGCTTCGCCAAGTAGCATTATTCGCATGTGTTTGTTCATTCTGCGTATAAACACATTTAAAAGTATTGGAAACGACTATGAATGTCATCGCCAAATTATATAAAGCCATTGGTATTCTGTAAATTATGTTTTGCGTTTCCCAGCCTAGAAACAACATACTTTTATATTTCACACATTGAGAAAATACGTTCTTTATTGTTTCTGTTGAGTGCATAATCGTTGTTTCTGGCAGTGGAACTGAACGAAACTTGAATTCTTGAATTGTGCATGTCATGTGTGATTTTAGTGACGGTTTAAAGTTGCAAATTCTAATAAACTATAACCACATTTACAAGATTCGTAACGGTAATAGTGCGTGTTGTATCAATTAGTCAATGGACAGAAACCAGTATTATAAGACGTTACCTCGCAGGTATGTATAACTAAGATTACATTTAACTATATCTTATATTCAGCCCCCGTGCATTTAATGAGTAGATATTGTAGAAAAAATTTAATGGAGCAGTATACTATACGCGTAAACACTGCATGACCCTAGTGAATAAAAGCACGTGACAATATTTATGTTTACATTCGACAGGAAGATACAAACTGCCAGAAAATATAAATTAATCACGGCTTTTGGAGTGTTCACTTTATTCTGAAACAAGTTTTTATTACAACTCTTGGATTACTACTTCGGATTACCCTCTTGGATTACTACTTCAGATTACAACGATTATTATTAATGACCCCTAAAAACTGTAAATGAAAATTGCCAATTTCAGTGTTTAAAAATGTTAAAAGCGGTTCAAAAATTCAGTGTTAAAAATTTTAAAGCAGTGAAAAGCGGTGGAAAAAATTTTAAGCAGTAAAAAATGTGTAATATCATCAGAATGATTATATTTAACGAAACAGTTTTAACTTCGCATAATTATTGTTAATTTTTAATGTTCACAACATATGTCTGGCACTTTACTCAACTGTGCAAATTAAAATTACATATTTATTTATTTTCATTGTCAGACTATATAAATATCCTCCTTTTTGTGCTCAATGAAGGTAATTTGTCTAGCGCACCGTGGTCAAGCATACCTACCCAAACAGACCAACTGTTGGTATTTACTCATTGATGGAATACAGTAACTGAAAATTGTGTTTCACCCAATTTTAGCCATTTAAATTTGTGTTCCTATGCCATGCGACACAAAGCAACTTCATGATATCACTGTTTACAAAAGGATCTGTCCTGTGATGTTTTACGTTTATTTCCTTTTCGAAAATCAAAATTAAAAATGCAACATTGCTGAAAATGCTGAAACAAAACATTCTAAATGTAAACAAACGTGCATTAAGTCATAGAGATATGAATTGCAACTCAGTACACTACAACTATTGTAGCTTCTACCGTCGCTCGGCCGCCAACTCGTCGATAATTTTAGATTGCGATACAGCGTGACCATATCCGTGTGCGAGCTGATATGCTTCAACTGCAAAATATGTTGAGGAATTAATGTATTTGCGTGAAAGTATATATAGACACCATGCGTAAAATGTAAATACTGTTTTTTACACGGTCAAAGATGTCAAATAAACTTTGTGTTTTTCAGCCTATTCATTATTTAAACCCCTTAAATATTAGTAAAACAGGTTGAATTCTATTAAAACAGCATTCATGGACTAATTACAGCTAAACCATAACTAAATAAATACAGAAATACTTAACGGAAAATGTACGTATTTCGATGATTGTGTCTCAATTGATTTGCGACAAAACATCCGCCAGGGCATTTGAATTCGCGTGAAAAATCACTAACAAAATTATGCTGAAATTTGCAGAAAACTTTAAACTACACCAAATTTCGCAGAATTTCGAAAGTCACCAGTTTTAGAGGTCCTCAATTATTAAAGACCTACATAGCATTTCAAATAGTCATCTTTGACATGATTTTGTTTTGAGACCAGCAGTGAATTGAATACTGAATCTCAATACTAATACAGTACAATATCATTTGTCCCAATGCCAGACACTTCCACGTGCTTGCTGGAGCACTCAACACTCAGGAAATATTCAGAAAAGAAAAGTATGCAACAAGCTATCTTCCTTGCTTTGTGAAGGCGAGATGAGTGTCCGAGGTAACATATCACTGTTGACATACAGTCAACTCTCGATTATATGACCCCAGTAAGAACAACCCTCTTGAAGAAACGACGACCCTTTTTTCAGGAACAGTAGAAAATTTTCAAAAATTTGCTTAGAAAAATTTTAATTCAGAGAAAATAGCAGAAAAGGATGTGGCATTTATTATGGCTGCAAATGGTTGCAGTTCCTTCTCAAAAACTATACTTCCGCACGCGGTGTGTTTATTCTAAAAAATAAATACGCTGCTGCCCCCTTCCTTCCGCACGACGCAATGGCCAGCCAGCCCGAATGCCCCTTCCCAAAGGGAGTAGTACTATCATCACGTCCCATCTGCTGAGCGAGCGTCAGGAGCTTGTGCTAGGTAGTGGTCAAAAGTGGCACAAGTGACATTTGTTAGACAGATTGTGTATATTGTTATTGAACTAACCAGTTTCCAGATAGGTCCTTGCGCACATGTGTGTGTGCTCGCTCGCAGCCAAGACAAGGTCCCAGAAGGCAAACAGCTTTTTCAAAACGTACGTTGTGTCAACTAGAATTATCATTGCCGGCAAAGTCTGTGCCTAATATATGTAAAATGTCTTAGACGTTAACAGTGACATACATTCATTCAGAATGTACTTATGTGTCTATTGAAATATTTTTATTATTTCAATCAACAACACTGCGATAGTACCTTTTAAATAGTTTCGAAACGCTGATGCTGCTCGCACTTAATTTACGTTGCCAACAATATTTACGTTTCATTATCATAAATTCATGCTTGATTTTGAGCTACAGAAAGGCCTTAGATGAATGCCTTGAGTATCATTTATTCAAAATACGTCATTCTATCGAAAAAATATTACTACTTCAATAAACTTTCTTGCGTCTTTCTTGCAAATAACTTACAAAAACTGTCGTTGCAGGCGCAAGAATCTATATTGCCGGCAAGTTATTGCTTAATTTTGAGCCAAAGAAAGGTCATATACATACCACATTGACTCGCATAATGGCTGCACCATTATTTTGAAAGGCCTAAAGCAGTATTTTAAAAACCCCTAATAATGGCCGCACCCCATCTTTTTCAACAGGTGACACAATACAGTAAAACACTGTTAAGATGTTTACCAAGGGACCAGGTTTTGCTATCGCTTTCGTCAAGAAAACGTCTTAGCAAGAATGGCAAAAATGTAATCTGCAAAACGTGACAGTTGCAAACGTCCGTCGATCAGAAGTCTAGCGCGCCGGCACGCACAACAAGATCCTCCGTATTTCATGCCTACGAGACATAGCGGCAGAACCGAGCATCTAGGTATCAGTCGGCATGGCGCGCACATCTAGATCCTCTGTGTTTCGTGCCTACAAGATAGGGCGGCTAAACCAAGCTAAGGTATAATAATGTATGTAGTAACTTTTCCCGTAGTTTCACACAGTAATACAGAAAAATGTTTCATAAGATTATATTTATGCCTTGCGGTAAATGTTAAGCTAATTCTGTAAACATGCGCGCATGTACACGTAAACAAATTCCGCCATGACAGCCAGCGCCAGCTTCAATTCGATTTTGACTGAGTCAGAGCCATCTAGCGAGTAAAGCAACAACTATGCATGACACATATGGAACAGCGCTGTTATCTAGTGCGTAAAGTAGCAACTGCAGACTGAATCAATTTTGTTTTGGCTTACGTACTTTGTTTACAATGGCAGATAAACGTGAACATTACACAGCTTCTTTTAAACAAAAAGTAATTATTTTCGCAGAAAATAATGGTAATAGAGCAGCAGGATCACATTTTGGAATCAGCGAGTGTAATGTTCGTCATTTGAGGAAAGATCGTCATGCAATATTTGCATCAAGAAGTATAAGGAAGGGTTTCCAAGGGCCAAAACGAGGCAGTTACCCACAAATTGAAAAGGAGGTGAAGAAATTTGTTGTTGAGCATTGGAATGTTGGATTCGCGGTATCTTGTGAAATAATAAAATTGAAGGCAATGGAGATTGCAACGCGACTTGGCATCGCACGGCACCAGTTCAGGGCAAGTCGTGGATGGACTGTTCGATTCATGAAAAGCAAGGTGCAGTGCGTCTTAGAATCAATAAAAACTTTTTTTCCCAAATTTTTTCCCAAAAAAGTAGGTGCATCTTAGAATCAATAGCATCTTAAATTCGAGTAATTACGGTATGTACCAAGAAAATGGTACAGTACATTGTGTTCGCAGAAATGTTTGTTTACTAAATTTTGAAGTTCCGGGTATTTTTAGAGAATTCCCTGACTTTGCCCTGACTTCTCCGGACGTTTTAAATTCCCTGACTTTTCCCGGTCGCTCGCCACCCTGCATTACAAAATGTCGGTAACAGACGATGGTAATTTATTTTAATTTTAAAAAGCAAACTAAATAATTTATGACCGCTACGTAAATGATTTCTCAAAATAAATTAATATTTAACTGAGTCTGACATGTGTAAGTGCTGCATTCACAACCCCCACTTAGCGTACGTATGTACGTACCAAGTACTGTAGAAAGTTGATCAACTCTACTACGTACGTACGCTAAGCGAGGATATGAATGCTAACATGCACAATCAGTGTTTCTACTCTTGTACACACGTAAGCTAAGTGTTGTTTGTGAATCCAGCTTAAAAAACAGTAAATGTCTACATTTTAAAGGTCGGGATCGCCGAAAAATTGTCAAAATTCTAATAACAACCACTCTGAAATAACGACGCTATTCCATGGAATTGTGAAGGGTCGTTAAATCGGGAATTGACTGTAATAACCAGCAATAAATATGGATGTGTTCTAGGCTTGAGAACAGCAGAAAATCTTGTAGAAAATACCGTATTTCCGCGCATAATCGTCGCACCTTAATTTTCAAAGTAAACCATGGGATAAAATATTTTCATTACATAATCGTCGCATACGACATTTTTTTTCTGAAACATATTGTACCATGTGATTTGTACTGTACGCACGCATTGCCGAACCGGCCTACCAGCTGCTGAAAGCACTTGCACATGCAGCCACCTACGTAGTCTGTAGCGGAAGCGGCACGACCTTGCGCGACGACCTTGGCCTGGCCGCCAGGGATGTGGCTGTTGCCAGCACTTGAGCGCAGTGTTGCCATGTGGTGAAAAGGTGCACGCTCAGCAGTCTACTACAGCAGTTTGCCTTCGCTAGTCGCGTGTGTTCGTACGTTGTTTTTCCAAGCACAACGTAATGGGAAGATATAACAACTATACAGCGGAGCTGAAGTTGTCGATTACTGCGCCCGAGTCCGAGACAATAGATAGTGCTAGCTGCGGCAATTCTCTTCTTGCTGCCATCTTGAATTTATTGTGCCCGTGAGCGCAAGCGTTACATGTGAACACGGTCATTCTCCCGTGGCTTTGCACGTGATCGCCAACTTCGCTGCGATGTTTCTTTTGTGTTCTATTTCCAAACAAGTTTAGATGTCCTTTCTTCCTTCATTATCTGTGACTCTGACATCTCGTGTTTATATTGTGCAAATAGCGCGAAAACGTAAATATCAGTTGGGCATGTTTACTTTGAGGGCAGCCATGATTGTCTTTTACCGTTCGCTAGAATTTTTCGTTATAAAATTTATACTGTATGTTGAAATTAATTTTAAAAACAATCAATACGCCTAAATTTTTGGCTGTGGGACAAAATATTTTGAGCTATGGATGCGGAAAAAACGGAATATACGAAAACTATTGATGTGGACTTCCTAAACATTGTTTTAATAGGAAAATTTTCGGGACCAACAAAAATAAACTATAGATACGGGAAAACAATGGAAACGAAAATGATGCAACGAGTTTCTACTGTACTTCAAAATTTTTAAATCTGGTATTCGTTTCTCAACTACAAAAAATAAAAATTTATTGGAAACCATACTAAAGTTTGAATATTCGCACATCCCTAATCCACAACAACACTAAAGACTAATCAAGGTTTCCATTTATCTATTTTCAAAACTTAATGATGCTAGGTCTTCAAAATGCATATTAATCACTTCCAATTTGCAAGTTGGCAGTAAAACCTCGTTAATTCGAACTCGGTTAATTCCAAATGCTATATAAATCGAAGCCATTGCTTGGTCCCGAACGTGAGGATAGGATTTTACATGCTATGGAGTTTGGTTATTTCGAAATTCGGTTAATTTGTAATTCGTAGGTTTTTTCTGGCCCAAACAGGGATCAAGTCCTAGTAATTCGAAGTCAATTTGAAACAGAAGTCAGTAATGTGTGCAAAATCTAAGAATAAAGCTGCATCGTGTGGCTTTGTACGGTACAGCCCTGGCTTTGTTTCCGTTACTGCGCCTGCCCGTGTCGCACTGACCTTGAGGCTTCCTTGCTGTCTGCTTATGCACGGCGCTCGAGTTTGAATAAGTGTGTGTGTGTGATGCGCGCAAAGAGAGAGGAAAAGAAGAATGGAAGGCAGGAACGGCACAGCGTGCGACAGTCTGTGGCTGTGTGATGTAATGATCACGTGAATTTTGTTCTTTCCTCCTGCACTTTGAGCTA
Organism: Medauroidea extradentata; assembly: GCA_003012365.1. Lineage (NCBI taxonomy): Eukaryota > Metazoa > Arthropoda > Insecta > Phasmatodea > Phasmatidae > Medauroidea > Medauroidea extradentata. The sequence goes on along the minus strand of PNEQ01066111.1, from coordinate 88 downwards.
GATACAGTTACAGTAAGACACGTGCGCATGTGCCACGAGTCTGGAGTAATTCATTAGCCAGGGAGAAGCGGGTAGAATGAGTGAAGGA
>PNEQ01066110.1:0-82490 GCA_003012365.1 Medauroidea extradentata | reverse complement strand
CTTATACAATGTTAACCAGTCCAAGTAACACTATTCATATGGCATTTTGACGAACGTTTGTACAGAAACAGCTGATGCTCGGAGCGATGCTCATCTTGTGACGTCACCGGCCAAGCCGTCTATTGTATGCCTGGACCACGGCCGTAGAAGAACAGGTCTGGACACTCGCCTGGAAACTTGACCCCCTTGTTGTTTGGCTGTAGTTCACCAAGTTACCGAGAATATTGTGTTTTATTGGCGCTGCGGTCAGGGCGGTCGGGATCAAACTCCACCCAATTCCCTCCCACTAAGGTAAACAATTTATCAAAATGTACTTTTTTTTATAAATTTTTGAAATACTACCTTTGCTCACAATCCTAAATCATGGCTCTAGCAATCTTTATTTACTTTATAATGTTAGCAATGGAAAAAAAGTGGGCGGAGTTTGAGTCCTACCGCCCGGATTACAGCGCCATAAAGTGCAACATTCTCGGTAACTTTACGAACTATAGCCAAACAACAAGGGGGTCAAGCAAAATACATTGTTAGATAGGCGAGTGTCCAGACCTGTTCTTCTACGACCGTGGCCTGGACCTCCTCCCTGATACCAACGTCAGAATACACATAACAAAAAATGCAGGGAGAAGTTACTAAACTGCCATGTTCCTACAATTATTATATTTAGCTGTAACTAAGTATTCAGCATATGCACTTACTTGGTTCCAAGGTTGATGATGTCATAATGGGCTAGAAATGTGTGCCGGAAGACCTGGAGAACAACAATTTTGTTTAGTATTTGACACGTTCAACAAATACGGTATCCAAAAATATTTTAGCATTTGTATCAAAACATGTTTTTGACATTCCCAAAAAAAATAGTATAGTACAGTATGTGTCACATGTAACAAGCATTAAATAGTCTTGTCAGTAGTACTCTGTTATTACATTGTTAACACTATCTGTTATGTCAACAGTCCTAATTATGAGCATGTATTGCAGGGTATATAAACTGAAGCAATTATTAATCAAAGAATCCAATGGGGAGTATTTACATGCGGTGGTGAACTGGAATATTTCTATAATAGTCACCCGAAAAGACCATAAACGCCACAGTATTAACCACAAGTTGTTGCCTGCGACTTCGTTTGCATGGTTTTGAATTTAATGCGCTAATATATTTACTATATGTATTTATATTTTCAATATTATTTCAAAAAATTATTTTTCTAAAAAGAAATAAATAAAATTTTTAAATAAAGGTTTTTGTTTTTTTGGGTACTCCGTTTTGCCTCAGCCCCATTTTGTACCATTTACAATTTTACAAAATGTTTTCTTCAGAATTTTTTTAAAATAGAAAATATATTAATTTACCAATACTATCAGTACTATTACCTTTGTGAAATTTTAAGTGCCAAATCATGAAAAAAAAATTGTAAATATTTTAGATTTAATTTTTTAATTTTGAAATAATATTGTTAATAGGAATGCATATTTTTTTTTACAAATAGCTTATGATAATTTTAAGTACGTAAGCTGATCTTTTATATGATTCAAAGATACATTACATTGAAAACCACGCGAACGAAGTCATGGGTAATAGCTAGTAATAAATAAGGCAAAAAGTTAAAATCTAGTCAAAACAAACCGTTTAACAGAGCCTTTTGAAAGTTCTAACTTGATCGTCAATTGGCCATAGATTTCTGCCCCATTATTTATTAAGACCTTGATGCACTCAAAATCCAAAATAACATTATAAAAATATTACATTATTTTAATATAATAGTTAGAATGTTTCCTTACTTCTTTTCTGCAAACCAGGATAAGTCTAATTTATGATGGGGAAAAAAAAAAAAAAAAAAAAAAGTTCAGTCGAAGTTACATAAATAATATGACTACAATAACAGTACCTTAATATAGGTGTGAGAAGCTGCCAAGTAGTTTCTGTCGGCTGATGGCGTGAAGGCTATGCCGTTCTCAGGTATCTGGGAAACAGTAAAAAATAAAACACTATTTAACGCTGTTAAAAATAAATGCGGCGCTGCTACGTTTGCGCGGGTTGTTATCATAAATAAACAAACATCTTATGGGAAAGGTATCCTAGGGCACTAACATCCTACGTTTGACATATTATCACAGACTACATAGCAATACAGACGTGAAATGACGTGGCGGCTCATTTGATACGGGCAAACTTCGCCGCTTATTGGTTGCCCGAGGTTGTTGATGCCAGTCCGTGTGTGTTTGGCTCCTGCATGTTACTACAGGTTTACTATTGGCCTGGCTGCCGGCTAGCAGGGCAGCTGCTTTACGCTGATTGGCAGTAGGCGTCTCCGCCATGTTACTGGTCAGGGAAGCCATTTTGTTAGCGTGTGTTACTGGTAGAGACCTGAAAAATTCGCGTTTTCTGTTAGGCGCAAGCTAGAATCCCAGCAACAATAGGTCTGTATCACGTTCACAATTGGTCGTTGACTTACTCAACACTTCCTGGAAGTAGCTGAGCCAATAATAAAACTATAATAGAATACAGGCGCATTTCACAGTGTCAGCGAGCAGCTAATAAACAGCTGTTGTCTGCACGATTACACAAATATTCTTGTAAGCTAACCTACAGGTGAGTGAACCCGGGCATTTTTCCGGCCTCTAGTTACAGAGTTCGCTGGCCTACCGGTTATTCCACTTCTGTATTCCTAAATATTCTGTGGTAGAACATTGCACACGTGTGTATCCATTTCTGGCCATTCAGTAATCTTAAAAAAATTTTTTTCGTGGTTAATAATGGCGAAAACGGGTGCTTTGCAGGCCGTTTCAAAGGGATGAAAATCTTAGTACAGAACCTTAAAAAAAATACAGGTGCGTGCAACGCACCTTATCTCAAGCATGACGTAATGAAATGATAGAATCACCACTGTATGTCTCATAGAGGCTAGTAGTATGTGAGAAGACTGCACTCCAGTTCTGAGACCTGCCCCTAGAGACTAGGGTGAGGCATGATATCCGTGCTAAATACGTCCATCCAAGTAGGTACCACACATCTGGAGCTGTTTTGAGCGTTTTATACTCAGAAACGAAGGAACTATACGGGCGACATTGAGACGTAATTTACTTCATGTATATACTGTATGACAACTCCTTACCAGTTTGCACTGGGCTGTACTGGAGGCTAATAAACTAAACTAAACTAAACGCTTGACTAATGCCTACAGGACCACGGACTTTCCACGAAAAGAATTTTGCCACTGTTAGTTTCAGTGGCTCATGTGTCCAACTGTACTTCTGTTTCGTGGTCACTGATTGGATATTTTTACTCACATGTCTTTGAGGTCCTACCGGCAAATCACAGACGTGTGGTATTGCAGTAACATTATTGTGATTGCAACAGTCAAATGAGAGACGTCACTTCACATAGATATGCTTCCAGTAACCATGAAGCAGAACTGCAGATGTGATTGTAAGGCGCTGAAACAAACTGGGGCAATATTCTTTTCGCGACAAGTTCGTGGCCTTATTAATGCATGCCCCACGGCTCCTTCGCAAAACTAGCGCAGAGGGTTTCCACTGTAAGCTGTTTATGAACCACTCTGAGTCGTAGATTTTATGTCAGCAATGTTGGCAGCCTCGGTAGTAGTATTTACAATGTGGGCGATGTTTTGAAAGTACAGTAAATTCCCGATTATCCGTGCACCGACTAACCGGGTTTCGGATTATCCGTGCGGTATGTTCTATATTTGCCACTGTAAAAATACAAATTTTTGGTTTAAAAAAAATCCTTTTGGAACCACAGAATGTACTTTAAGGCGCAATAATGGATTAACGAAATTTCAACATTACATTTTCTCGTGTTTGTCATTCACCCCAGACATGCTTTAATTTTTTTCCGAAAAAGTACGCTGTATATGAGTAACCACATTATATGTAGGCAAAACCACACGTCCTTACGGTGTTTGAGTAAATTATTAATATAATAATTTTTTCATTGTATGTAAGAAATTTTACTTTTTTTCGGATTATCCGTACTTTCTGAATATTCGTTCGTTTCCTGAAGTTAATTAACACAGATAATCGGCAGCTGACTGAAACTTGAAAGTTGTTTTCTGGTATGTGCTTTCTTCATTTTGTAGATGGGGCTGTAGTTTACGCACGAGCATAGTTGCTTTTCCCTCGTCGTGCTGAATTTTACATTTTCGAGTCATAACATTTATTTCGTTGATATTACTTATCTCTTTTACTATTGCGTTTTGACGGTAAACAAATTCTTGCTAATTCATCAACTAACTTTACATACACATTACCTGATGATGATGACGAAGCACGTTAAGTATGTATAATTTCTATATGTTTGACTAATTACGCCTTTATTATTAGTCAGACTTTATGAATTAATGAGTCTAGGGAAAGGTATTGTATTTTAAAGTAGCGCTACAATTAAATAGTATATATCAATGGTTCTAAACATCCGAAAGGAAAAAAACCGTAATCCAACATGGTTGGGGAGGATTATGTACGAAGCGCATGAACGATGCTGTAGTGAGCTATGTTTATTCTTTTCTACGCGAGACAAGTAAACTTATTTCCGATATGTTTACTTACGAAAAGAACACACACTTTAAACTATGTTTCATGTTTCCATAACTTAAAAAAATACAGAACGCTTATTAGAAGCATGATTTTTGGTGCCCCTCAAAATGGCTAAAAACGGAATTTTAAAACTGCTGTAAAAAAAAACTACATTTGTAAAATTCAACACTAGAAATATACGTTGGACTTCACTTCACATAAAGTTGTAGGTCCACCACTTGAAGACCCACGGGAAAACGCGTAAGAACGAAATGACTGCACGCAAGTTTCGCCCGCAGCTAATAGAAACGAAGTAGTTACTGTCGAGTGCAGAAAGCTAAACCTTATCGCCCGCTTGTCTCCGCGCATCAAACGGGGGTAAATTACATCCTGTACACAGGGCTCTTAAGGAGCCTGCCTAGTTAGGTTTCGTTTGTGTGTGTGTGAGGCAGGAGCGGTAAGGTTGTCGTTGACAAACATATGTAATGTATTATCGCCTCTCCGTGCAAGCCACTCAGCTGGCGTGCAGTGCTTTACCATTATCCTTTTCCCTATGGGACTTCAAGTAGCGACCACATTATTTTATTTATGGAGAGCATAGTTCAAAGTCTAAAGCTTGTTTTTATTGTTGTGTTTTTCTCCGGTTGTTATTTTTCCAGATACGGCAGTCTGGGAAAGTCATTTTTTGGCCATTTCGAGTGGGCCGAAAATGAGGTTTCTAATAATCGCGTCGAATTTTTAAAACTATGGTGACATAGTTTGAAGAATGAGATCATTTCGTAGATATACAAAAGTAATGTGCGTTAAATAGTTTCGTAAAAAAAAGCAACTCACTGCAACGTATTTGAAGCGCAGGTACGGATGCCCCTTAAGGCTCGGTTTCTGTCGCCATATTGAATTTTATAATTTTTCTCTTTTTTGGAATTCTGAGAAGAAAAATGTTAAATCGGCAACTATACCGCAATTTCTATTTACCTTGACCTACAATAAAAGCATGGCAATAGAGCTAGTAATGCATAAGGTCGCAATTTGTCGGGCAAATTATGAACATAAAAAAATTTGCCTCACACATTGCGGCGTAATTATAAGTTAACAGCTAAATCTCAATATATCTAATATAGCGAAATGCAAATAGAATTTGAGGTACAATCGCATATTTGATAGTTTTCTTTACAGAATTTCAAAAAAAGCGAAAAATAATACAAATCAATATGGCGACTGAAACCGAGCCTTAAACAAGGTCACCTGTTCGGTAAAATTAGTGAAATAATATACTACTTACCAATCGTTCTTCCTCTAGTAGAGGCTGAGCGGCTCCTGTCTCGACGTTGAATATATTCACTTTGCCGTCAACATCTCTGTATAGGAACTCGCTACCTGCAACATAGAATAGCAATAATTACAGATGATGGTTTATCGCTGGAAAATTTGACTGTTTGCTGGATTTCAACGGACGTTCAGCTTTTCAGAAGATTATTAGCTTTAGCTTGTATTTGGTGCTGTTGCCCAATTTGACAGCCAATAATCATAGTATTTATGGCCTGTTATTGGTTTGCAGACAGCTGCGTTGTCAGACGTACATCAGCCAGTCATATGTCTTGCAATTAACTACAGGATTTTCAAGGCTATGTTGGTATTCAAATGGAATGGAATTAATTGCCGTGGGTAATGACATTCAAAAGGAAACAAGTGCCATAACTGGTGATATTCAATACGGTATAAGTGCACTTAGATATTTATGCTTACCTTCAGGTTTACATACTTACCTAATTTTGAATGTCTGTATATTTTGATGTTTTAGTAGCTAAAAATGTCAGCATGATCTATTCGTATAATTAAACTATGCTATTCCGAATAAATGTGTGAGTGTATGTGTTTTCTATGTTTTTTTTTCCTCAGAAGTTGGTTTTTGGCACTTAGTCCATTTTGAATTTAAACTCTCCACTTTGTTAATGTTTTGTTACTTTTAGCAACTAAGCTTCTGTTGTCTGACAAAATACACATGTATTCTAGGGCGTAGACAAGGGGCAGGGGTGTCCAGGTTCAACCCCCCCCCCCCCGAAATATGAAGGACATAAAAATTAAACCTTGCCTATAAATTTCGTACGTAGTATGTATCACATTTTCTCTAGATTAATACTAGTAAACTAGTAAATATGTTACGGAGTATTCCGAGAAACCATGAGTAATATTCTTCACTCATATATTTTTCATCTTTAAAAAAATTAATATTGCTACCACTGGTATATTTAATTTTTCGATAGTAAATCGTCTTAAATAGCACCATTTTGCACCTTGAAACCCAAATTTTTTTCCGGGGGAGAACTCCCGAACCCCCCGATTTGAATGTGGGGAGCGGTGTTCCTTTATAAAATGTCCCATTTGAAACCCTCCCAAACACAAATCCTGGCAACGTCACTGCGTGTAATCTTGGAAGCTAGCCTAGAGGTCAGTGAACGGGATAAATTGTTCGGTCTTTAACAATAAATCACGATAGCGGTGTCTCTCAACTGCAGCCGGAGAGAGAATATTAAAACTGTGGGCGTAACGGGAACCACGCAACGAAGGGGAACTGAATGATGGCGGTAAAAAATATCTACGAAAGAAATATTGAAACGAATATTACAGGAAATATAAATAAAATAACGTCGCGTATAGTAAAATATTCCAATAACTTTTATAAATACGTAGGCCTATTTTGAATACACGTCGTCTTAATAATAGTGGATATGGCACAAGGACGGTGTCACGCGAATACTTTTTTGTTTAGCTTATTCCTACAAAAGGGACCTTCAACCGGGGCACTTTGTGCCAACTCTGGGCAGCTTTGTGCCACTCAAAATATTTATTTGGTGGTTATTTAGCATAAAAAATTTAATTCTAAATGGACGAATTGGATATATAGTTTATAACACTCAATTACAGTTAATTATTTTTAATTCAAATGTCATAAAAACCTAACATTTAGAGTGGCACAAAGTAACCTTACTTGATGGTATCTACGAAAAGAAAACACACTTGAAACTGCATTTCTATAATTTTAAAAATTCAACATGTTTGTTAGAAACATGTTTTTTTTTTTGGGCTGCTCGGAATAGCTACAAACGGCCTTTTCTTTAAGACAGCTGTTAAATACGAAAATACGACCTGAAGTCGTAAAGTGCAATACGAGATGCGTGCATTGGCCTTTACTTAACACTGTAATTATTAAATAACATTTTAGGGTCTCCTCTTTTCCCAAGCGTCAAACACGGCAATTTGAAACTGGAACATTAAGGGCGTGGTTCACCTCAGTTTTCAACGTCTTTTTTTATTTTTATATTTGTACAAAATATTTTTTTTATTTTAGACATAAATTGTGATTAAATCTTCCCCTAAGAAGATTTGTGTATCTCTCATAGTTCTTGCGTAATGAGTCGTAAACGTCAAAATTAGTACTTCACTGTATTATGCACGCCACTAAAACCAACTCACACACCAAACTGAAAAAAATCACAGTGTATAACAATGTTGTAGGCTATGATTTGACATATATAAAAAAATATTTTTGTATTTAGTAAAAAAGCGTTGAAATTTGAAATGAAAATTTAAAAACTTTAACAATTATTAAAAAAAAAATATTTAATAATTGTTTTAATATGTTTGAGATTTATACGTGAGGCAGTTTGTTTTTTACTGTAATTGGCATTGTTTGGCTCCCATATAATTTATATAATAGTTAGTTTACGTTCAAGTTTGTACAAAACGGTTTAATACGGAAAAAAAAAAAAGAAAAACCAACATACTTTTCGAAAATAAAAAATTCACACTGAATAACAGTGTCATTAACTACAGCATAGCATGATAAAAACAACATTGCTTAGTTTATTTTTTGTGTTTAAAATTTAATAATTATTTAGTTCAAATTAATTTTTTTAACACACAAAAAAGTCAATGCTGTTTGTATAGGCCTACATATATTTTCTAATTTTGTGACACTATACTACAGTGTTAATTTTTTCGTTTCCGTAAACAAGTTGGTTTTCCGTTCTTGCATAAAACCGTTTTGTGCAAAATTTGAATTTAAAATGCTATAATACAAAAAGTATGAAAGCTAAAAAATTTTCGTTACAGTAAAAAAAATATTCACCTTTCATGCCAACAAAACAAACTGAATCTCGTACAAATATAAAATTAGTAAAACAACTAAAACTTTTAGTGAACTGCCGCCGAATTTCTTGCTTACGATTGTGCGAGAAAACACCTACGCCTGCTATGTATGCAACACGCAATGTAGTAGTGCGTTGCATTTTGCAGTTCATCCCCTTGCCTTCATCACACACGGGCATTAATTAGTATAGACTGTTCACTATAAATTAAGCACTACTTAAAAAATTTTTTAAGCAATTATTCAATAATCTTTAATATTTGTAATAAATAAATCCTTCCTGGAACAAAAAAAAAACAGTGTAAACGTTTCTCTACTCTCAAAACTGAACATAATTTGCCCCAATAAAATACAGTTTTCGGGTAATGTAATGTAAGTGTTGGTGAGTGCTCAGTTTAAAGTGAACAGACTATACGTGGAAACAGAAACGACCTTCAGTTACGGGAGAGTTCGCCAAGACATGCAAAATTCGTATTATTATTTGGGAACAGACTAGAATTAATTGGCCTGTACGTCCTGAGGGAGGATCTGGTGAGGGTTGAGAGGGCCGAGTTGTTCAGAAGAGGGCTGGAGGGAGAATGAGGGATGTAAACTTGCCACCGGGAGAAAAAAAAACAATAAGTTTATTTATTATTGCTATCCCGGAAAACAATCTGTGACATCACTGGCCACGGGCCGTAATGTGACGTCATTGGACTGTTCTACATGCGACTTGTCACTCTACAGAGAAATATTAATTTTAATTAGGGCGATGAACTTTTCCCGAAAAGCATTTTACCACAGTTTACGCCAGTGTCTCATGTGCCCATCTTCATTTCTGCTTCATGGTCAGTGATTGGATATTTCAACTCTCACACGTCTTGAGGTCCTACCAGCAAATCAAAGACGTGTGGTGTTGCTGTAACCTTACTGTGACTGGCCTAGTCAAATGGGAGACGTCACTTCACACAGACGCTCTGTCAATAACCATGAAACAGAACTATACACATTACAAGTAATAGTACGCTACTAGGTTATCAAAGTTAGCACGCCACAGATATGGACGCTGGGAGGAATACGTTACGCCGAGTGATATAGTCGCGGAGAATAATCGCTAGAGATGCTCGGAGGAAAACATACATTTTAAATCGCAGTGTCTAGAGGTTATAGCCTGAAATCACGGATGTGTAGAGCATAAGCGTGCGCACCACGGTTACAATAACATAGCTGGCATGATTTAGTTTATCTCACCAGCATAAAAATTACAAAAAATTTCTTAAGTAAAATACTGCACATCCAAAACAGTCCTTTAATTCTGAATCTTATGTAAATCAGATTTTCGTAAAGTTTTTAAAATGTCTTATCCCGGAATTTTAAACTTGTTTTTAAAGTACGCTTAGCGCAGTGGACTGGACATATCTGTTTGTATTTGATGTTTTAAAGATAAACAGTGAATATAGTATAATATAGAATATAGTGTCACCATCAATTAACACGTAACTAAAAGTTAGTTACTCTTTTCTATAGTACACGCGGGCGAAGCCGCAAAGGGACAGCTAGTAGGCCTATACGATAAAAATTAGTTTTTTTAATGTCACAGTCACCCCTCGCGTCACGTTAGGCGCGGATCCAGGCCGGAAGGGGGGGATGCAGGGTCCGGACGCCCCTTGATATTTTATGTATAATTTATGTATAAAATAATACAAACTTTGTAAAAGTGGTATATTCAATTATTTTTTTTAGGAAATGCCTTAAATAGCATTATTTTGCACCTTCAAAACTAAAAATTTTTTCCGGGAGAGGTACCCCGGACAGCCCCTTCTTTGACTCGGGGTGTGGACATAGCTACTTTCAGGAATTCCCCCCCCCCTTCAAAAAAATAAACCTGGATCCGCCACTGGTCCACGGTATTTGGGCCGCGGTGGCCGAATGGTCAGACCATTAGCCTCCCATCAAGGCGATCCGGGTTCGGTCCCCGGATTTTCGCACGATGCTGCAGGTCGGCGGGTTTTCTCGGGAATCTGATGTTGAGCGCTGACCAAAATCTCTCTCTCAAACATACAACATTAAACTCTTTTTTATTGCAGAAGTTGTAAAAGAGATACATAGATAAGGATTCAGTTTTGCTGTATGACTAGGGCTAGGAACAATTCGCGAGTTCAACGACCTGCATGCTAGACTCCAATGTCCTATACATACTCAAGCCCCGTATATTCGTTCATTGTCTGCTGTCTGAATGAGTAGCAGGTAATGGACAAACAGTAGGGCTTCAGTATACACAGGATAATGGATTCTAGCATGTTGGTCGTTGAACTCGCAAAATATTCCTAGGCCTACCTATATATCATTCGGAATAAAGTGAGCACTAAAAATTTAACTTTTGAAAAATATCACTAACCGTTACTGCAATAACTCAGCATTACTTATAGTCCCCTTACTGCTTATAAGGTTGGCAGCAGCAAAATTGCGCAATATAGTTCTGTGTATTTTCCTATTTAAATACAACAATACACAAACAAAACTAAACCGAAATCGACATAACAGTATTTTGTATAGGTAAAATAAAACAAGGAACAAACAGGAAATAAATAAAATAACAAAAATAAAAAAAAGAATCCTAAGTTGACATGCGACACAACGATGAGACGAAACAAAACACAAATATATCAGACACAAACAGAAAAAACAACAAACACGAGTATTCCTGAACCCTGTGTGTCTACCTGATGACGGGAACAGATTCCAGTTCCCGAAACGTCGTTCATACTGACTGTTTGGAAAACTACTGTGTTTTGTTTCGTCTCATCGTTTGTGCCGTTTGTTGTTTTATCTGTTTGTGTCTGATATATTTGTGTTTTGTTTCGTCTCATCGTTGTGTCGCATGTCAACTAAGGTTTCTTTTTTTATTTTTGTTATTTCATTTAGTTTCTGTTCGTTCTTTGTTTTATTTGACCAAATTCCAGTTTTGGAATTTTATGTTGTAATGCATTCTTTTGAATAAAGCATGCTCTGCTTATTTATGGTTTCGTGTCTTATTTTTAATTTTCTTTTGACAGTCATTTATTTCGCAATGGAGTATGTCCAAGCAAACAAATCCAGTCATGCACTCCCATTGCACAGTTCTTTCAAAGATCATAGTATTTTATATAACTAACATTTTTTATTAAACTGTATCGGTTCCTACCGACTGCACAATTTATCTTACACGCGCAAACATCAAGTGACGTGTCCAGAGAGGTTAGACAATTCCCGTCGCTAGCCGTTACGCGCGGAAAGATACGAATTGACTGGAAATAGAACTTAAGTAGGGCTTTTTTGAATGATCAGTTTATCCCGAACCGTGTATAGGCAGTTGCTGAAGGAGTCTGGAGAACTGACCTGAGAGCCAGGAGCCGTTGAAGGAACGCGGAGAGAAGCGACGTCCCAGGACGTCCTCCAGGGACGGTCCCCCGCCGTGCTGGGGCGCCGGGGTTGGTGCGGGCGTCGACTCCTTGTCGCGTGTCAACACGACAGCCAGCACGATTACCACGACTACCACGACTACAGCTGCAGCTATCCCCAGCACGACCTTCCATCGTCGCCGGCCGCCCCTCGACACCAGGTCCTGCGTGCAACAACAACACATACTCCTCACTTCTCTGCGCTAACACGTCCTTGTTTTACAATGTAAAAACACTTCCTCAACTGTTCAGGAAGTTATTATCCCAGACACAGTATGGGGCAGTTACCATACTTCCGTCTTGTAAATATGCAAACTTTTACAAATGTTACAATACATGTCTGGTTACTTATTATGCATTTGACTGTTTTATAATTAGGTTTATGAGTGCTACCATGGATGTCTGGGAAACTATTCTACCATACCTACTTTCTTAGCGCTCCTATACACACGTCTGGTAAATTTACAAACTATTTTTCAGAGTGTACGTGCACAGTAAAAAAAATAGCATTTTCACAAGCTCAGGAAACACACATAAAACTATTAAAAAAGTTTAAAAAATCTTTTATAAAAACTGTAATATTGTTGAAATCAAAGAATATTTGAAAGCTAAGTAGTAAGAATATTGTATAGGAGAGTATTTTTTTAATATAACTATCTTCAATTCACTGTCTTCGAATTTGTATTTTGAGTGTGAAACTGTAATGTGTATGCACTTGTGGTGTGATATTGTACTGTATTTTACTTTGTAAAGTAAACTTGCGTGGTGTGTTCAATATTCCAAAAATACGAATCTACATAACGAAAATCAAACAAAGATAAAATTAAAGCTTGTAAATTAATGTGATAATGGTCTAAATTTCCCAATTACCCGTGGGAACTAGTGGGATATATTTTTACGAGCAGATATTTCGATATGATTATGAAGCAAAATTACCTTCGAAGAGCTGTCACGTTTTACAAAATATATTTTGCAATTTTTGGGGAAAATTCTTGGAAACTGGTTTCGAAAATTTGTTTGTGTCATTTAAAATAATTGTAGTAAAATTTACAATAAATTAATTGTGTATATTATATAAAGTTATTTGTGAATATATAAAGTTATTTGTGAATATATAAACATGTTTGTATATATATATATATAGATGTTCATAAGTGATTTGTATTAATTACTGTTCGGTTGCTCCTATTTACTAATTTCCTATTGTAGAAAATATGTAAACGCATTTGGATGATTCCTTGTTCATTTGTTTGTCGCAATATACTGTTTTCGTCATTATCTCGATAATTCCTTTTTGGCACTTAGCCCCTTATGAATGTTAAGTCCTCAAATTATGATAACCATCATTCCTGTAGTTGTAAACTTTGGTGTAACAAAGTATGTCAAATCTGCACAAAAGTGTTACATAAATGTACCTTATATTACGTGGTATCAAATAAATTACCCATGTGTTTTGTAAATAAGTATTTTTTGTAAATTTACGGATGGGATTTTTTTTACATAGGCTGTCTTACAATGTGGTTTTCAAATAGGTTCGCGAAAATTTTCAGTCCTTAGTTATGATAGAAAACTGCAGATTTCTAGATTTTTTTAGCTGTAAAATAGACTGCAATGCGTTGTTCTCTCGCCCGGCGTCTTCCACTGGTCTGTAATGTTGAGTATTGTAGCGGGGAAAACTATGAGCCAGTATTTAAAAGTTCTGTGGTAGAGTGACCACTCGCGTAAGAACATCTCCTAAAGACTGGTGACGGTAAATATCAAGAATCACTATACTCATCGTGTATCGGCTATAAACTATTGATTTTAGAGGTATAGTTTACTGATGGAAAATGTTTCTAGAGACTTTAGTAGTAGTCCTACGAAAAAAAAAGTTGTTAGGCTATAATATTTCAGGTTACTTTATGTTATATTAGGTTATGTAACGAAATCTGGCCTAACCTCACGTGTGGCCAGTTATCGACACGCCTTTATTAGCTTCATCTGAATGTATGCAATTATATAATAGATTCTTTCATTTCATTTCTCATCCACCTCCAGACGTCAGAATAATTTGAAATTTTGCAAATGTATTATGAATCGATGACATTACAATAATTCCACAACTTTGAGCTGGTATCTCACACATTATGGAAACAAAATGTCATCTGACTGCGACAGATTTTTAATACCAAATCCTTTAAACAAAATATTTTAAAATAAATAACCACTAGTGCCTTCCATTTTATTTTAAGGCTTAAAAATAAAATTAAAGATTAACAGACTTAAATAAAACATGATTTTGAAGCAATATAAAGTAAAATGTTGAAAATAATATTTAAATCCTATAAAGATTTTGTCTATTAACGATAGGATGTCCTACAATTCAGTACAACTTTATCAGTCTGCGAAAATGTTTGCTCTTAAAATAGGCAAACAACACTATCTAGAGCTGTAGTTGTCACACATTTTATAGGCCTACTGACAGAGCAGATGATTTTTGGTGAAAATATTTCTGCCCACTTTGTTCCGTTGATGTACGTGTAATTTAATTTAATATCGTCTTTGAAAATATTTCTGCCCACTTTGTTCCGTTGATGTACGTGTAATTTAATTTAATATCGTCTTTATTCATTCCGCAGTTAAGGCGTTGTCGCCTTTTCTTCCACTGTACCATATATGACATAAATATTACATAAGTCTTACTGGACAAATTACATTTCCCATAATTTCTTACAAAACAATAAGTCAAGCACAAGACAGTTTTTGGTTAAAAATAGTACCCATTAGCTTTAGTACTGATTAGGGCTAGGAATATTTCGCGACTTCAACGACCAACATGCTAGAATCCATTATCCTGTGTGTACCGAAGCCCTATCATTAGTCCATTACCTGCTACTCATTCAGACAGCAGACAATGAGCGTATAGACGGGGCTTGAGTATGCATAGGACATTGGATTCTAGCATGCAGGTCGTTGAACTCACAAATTTTTCCTAGCCCTAGCAATGATTGTAATTAGCAGCTATGCTTCATGGCCAGTGATTGGATGTTTTAAGCTTAATGTGTCTTGAGGGTCTACCCACAAATCACAGACGTATTTCTAAGTAATAACTTCACTCTGATTAGCAAAGTCAGAAAAGAGACGACTTGTCACAAAGACAAGCTGCCAATAATTGTGAAGCAGAGCTGCAGGTGTGCACGTAAGGCACTGAAACAAAGTGGGGAAGAAATATTTTCACCAAAAACCATCGGCCCTACCTATTGACTTTTAAACGCCTATAAATTTTGACACCGTAAGGTGGGGTTACTTTTCCATATTATGGGGTAACATTACACCACAATTTTTCATTTAAAATAACTCTTAGCATCCTTACAAAGGGAATAAAATTTCACCTTACACAGCAGACATAAACGAGATTATTTTACTGTAAATAGTGCTTTAGAATTTGTATTAAAAAAAAAGTGGTGTGAAGTTACCAAGAGGGGTGCAAAGTAACCTCACTTTACGGTAGACATTTTTAACGTTTATTTATGTATGAAAATATTAAGTTATAATAGCTGAAGGTTGGTGTAGAGTAAGCATCGTTTCATCAGTAGTGATCCCCGCCGACCCTGCCAAGGTCACGTAGTGAGGTCGACGTCGCAGGGCGTGGATGACCGGCGGCACTGTGGTCTCGACGCTGATTGGTACTTCCTGTAGTAGGCTATAGTGGCCGGGCCGAGGTGCTGGACAGGCTAGTCCAGTAGATATACAGGATGTCAGGAAACACACCACGCGAGTCCTCGGATAAATTGGAGACGAACATATTACTGACAAAATAAAATAAATAGCGTATGGGGAGGGTACACGAGGAACTATGTTTGTTAGCATCATTTGCTTGTTTCATCGTCCTCGACACACCCCTTTCGTTTGTACCTATAATTACCAGATACCATGTATATATATATATATATATATATATATATATATATATATATATATATATATATATATATATATATACACACACACACACACACACACACACACACAGTAACATATACCGATGAGGTTGGAGGAGAACTAATCGAGAGCCAACAGTAAAGATTTCTGCAAACATCCCACCAGTAAAATGTAACCACGGTCGCCGCTGAAATTCCCACAGTTCCAGGGATGGTACAAATAAAATGTCGTACGAGAACGGCATCCGCGAGAAAGGGTATCACACCCCTGACTCCAGACTTACGGCTGGGCTCTTCTGCTTCCCCAGATGGCATGTAGAGATGATGGTATATCGCGAAAATGTTTTGTGCCAACACGACCTTGAAAACACCGTGGTTTCATGCGACAAGTACGATTCGTAGAGGTAGTCAATGTCGTGGATTCATCTGGCAGTAGCCTAGATTGCTCAGTGCTGTACACGCTCTGGATACAGTCGATTGTTCATTGGCTTACAACATTACAAGCGATAGCTCTATGAATCATTTCCTTATTTACTACCGGCTTGCAATAGTCAAATGTGTTTCGTAACAGCCGCCAGCTAATCACACACGTGATTATGAAGTATACATTTTTGGCGTTCAACCTGACCTGGAATGTATCTGCGAAATTGACGTACCTCTAACGATTCGGTATTAGGCGTCTGACACAACGTAGCTGTCTGCAGACCAATAACAGGCATCAAATATTACAATAGCGGGATTCTTAACGGCTCAGTCAAATAGGATAACTGCTCCACGTACAAGCGGAAGCCTGTAATATTTTGGTAAGATGAACGTGCGTTGAAACCCAGCAAACAGTCAAATTTCCCAGCGATAAACCACAATTTCTAATGACATGTTATGATTAGAGCCACAAACTTTTCGTGAAAATAATTTTGCCGCAGTTTGTTTCAGAACCTTACGTGCACATCTGCAGTTCTACTTCATGGTTATTGGCAGCGTGTATTTGTGAAGTGACGTATCTCATCTGACTGTATTTACTAGGATAAGGTTACCGCAACTCCACACGTATGTGATTTGCCGGTAGAAAACCAAGGCTCGTGACAGTTGAAATATCCAATCACTGACAACGAAGCAGAACTACAGATGTGCACGTAAGGCACCCAAACAAAGTGAGGCAAAATTATTTTCTCGAAAATTTCGCAGTCCTAATTATGAGGCCCTAAAATGTAGAAGTGCCGGAATAATACGGGTGTAGGAGATCCCCGAGAAAACCCGCCGACCAACGGCATCGTCCGGCAATATTCCCACATGCGAAGATCCAGCGACCGAACCTGCCAACCGCGGCCCTAAAGCGATTTTCACAATACAGCGACGAGATACGCCCGACGCTTGCCGCCAGCGACGAATTCCTGCTACATCTTCATAATAGAGCGATGGAATATCGCCAACCGCTGGCGACACCAACTTGTGACACAACGATACTTAGAGGTACGTCAATTTCGAAAATGATTCCAGGTCAGGTTGAACGGTAAACATGTATACTTCATAATCACGTGTGTGATTAGCTGGCGGCTGTCACGAAACACATTTGACTATTGCAAGCCAGTAGTAAATAAGGAAATGATTCACAGAGCTATCGCTTGTAATGTTGTAAGCCAATGAATAATCGACTGTGTCCAGTGTGTGTACAGGACTGTGCAATCTAGGCTACTGCCAGGTGAATCCACGACATTGACGTACCTCTAATTATACTACATGATTGGGCCTTGATGGTAGTGTTCCTGAAAAACATGAGCTCTCGTGGTGAGTAATTGAATGCTTGCCTCCTGACTACAAAGAACGAAAACTGGACAACATGGAAATCCTTGAATAAACTGAGATGCAGATCAAAAGTGACTTTGGCAAGATGGGGTTATATTGATAGAGACATGCAAAATTCGCGTTATCATTTAGCAGCAGACTAAATTTCACTTTCCTATACATAACAGAACATAATCTTCGATTCAATTGGCCACACACTTTTATGTGTCGTCATTTACGTGTGTTACATCTTTACAGAGATTGGCCTCTCTACCGTGTAAGTATTCTCCGCGGCAAGTCACGACAATATCGGCCAGCGGGAGACGTCGAACAAGCCTATAGTCAGTTGGAATCTAGTCAGTTGGAATCTAGTCAGCTGTCAGAAAATAACGCGAGATTTGCACGTCTCTATATATTGATGCTGACAATATCAAGTTAGGCCGAGGGATGAGGGAGGGGGGGGGTCCATACTATGAAGACCATGCTTTAATATCAGTTATGTCTCTCCTATACGGAAAAAGAATTCTGTCAAGGCCTATGGAATGCATTTGATGTAGCACAGCGTTTCGGTATATCTCTGTGTAATGTAATTTAACTTTTTCTGTAGATGTTTCTGAAACGAGGATAATAATTGGTAGGGATGATGGTATATTGCGAAAATTCTTTGTGCCAACCTACCCTTGGAACACTTAAGTTTCTCCTGACGTGTGTGATTGGATGATATACTTCTGATACAACGTAGCTGTCTGCAGGGCAATAAAAGGCATGAAATATTACATTCTTATTGGCTCAGTCAAATAGGGGAAATAGTTCCACGTACAAACGAAAGCAAGAAATCATTTGTTAAGCTGAACGTGCGTTGAAACCCAGCAAACAGTCAAGTTTTCCCGCGATAAACCATCATCTCTAGTTATTGGTGCTGAAGTTAGCTGCTAATTTACTATTGGCTCAGCGCCCTGCAGGAGGTTTCAAGTCAGTCAAAATTCGATGGCTTAGAGCGCAGATATTGTATGTCCATTTTGAGAAACTGTAAAAGAATATTTCATATTGTCCTCACAACAAACAGTTACATATTATGCGGTATGTATTATTTTTCCCGTGGTTTCATCTGTAACTACATTATGAAGAAGTTATATTTACTAGCAAGTTACAACTTTATTTTACTAAATATTAATCCCACGATTTGCATGGACATGCAACAAGTGTGCTTTAAGCTATCTAAATGGCAATAGCGAAAAACTTACAGTTGTTTGAAATATAACTTGTCCTCAAAAGAAGACGAAAATTTATCTCAGCGAGATATTACCTCATGTGCGAGATCTAAATTCGTTGTTGGAAGCATGTTCGCACGTCGGGAATATGAAATGCCGCGCACGCCGATCAACTGTCACAATGTGCTCATTAAGACGCGGCGACACACCTGGCAAGTGGCAACACTGCGCTCCTGTGACGTCACGTGACGTGACACAGGTGACCGACAACCATGGCGCAACGTTGCCACTCGCCCTGCACGCTAATAGCGCCTTGCATCGCTTTGTTTCAATGCGCGGAGCCTCGAACTTCTCGCGAAAATAAATTTGCCCCTCTTTGTTTCCGTGCTTTACGTGAACTTCTGCAGTTCTGCTTCGTGGTCAGTGATTGGATATTTTAACTATGGCTAGCCTTGGTATTCTAGCGGCAAATCACAGACGTGTGGTGTTGCAGGAACGTTATTGTAATTGGCTCAGTCAAACGAGATACGGATCTTCCACATAGACACGCTGTCAATAACCATGAAGCTAAACTGCAAATGTGCAATCATGGCACTGAAACATACTGGGGCAAAATTCTTTTCGTGAAAAAATCAGGGTCCCTACCCATCGAACGTAATGTAAATCACCGGCCGTTACAGGTTTATTCTAAAACTGTTCATCGCACATGAGGAGAGGTGCGTCAATTTCGCAAATACGTTACCCAGGTCAGGTTGAACGCCAAAAATATATACTTCATAATCACGTGTGTGATTACCTGGCGGATGTCACGAACCACATTTGACTACTGCAAGCCAGTAGTAAATAAGGAAATGATTCCTAGAACTATTGCTTGTAATGTTGTAAGCCAATGAATAATCGACTGTGTCTAGAGCGTGTACAGGACTGAGCAATCTAGGCTACTGCCAGGTGAATCCGCGAAATTGACGCACGTCTACACATGAGTGATGTCTGCTTAGGAATAGCCTCCAAATAACGGTGCACATGTGTATAACACATTTTAGGTTGTTCGTTTACCTGTGAAGTTAATATTTGCTCTGGAGAAAATAGGTGGTTTGTTGGTTTTTCTTGGAGCACATTCTTTTTAAAAGTGCAGGGGTTTACAATACACCTTAAACATGTCGTCATATGACGATATGGTCACCAATAAACGACTCACATAGGCGTATTGTCGGCGAGGAGACTGCACGCTAGTTCAGCGACTTACGCCTAGAGGCTAGGATGACGTGTGATGCCATTACTGTTCCGTCCGTAAGGGCGCAGTTCACCTCAGTGTTCAACGTCTTTATTTATTTTTTATATTTGTACCATATATTTTTTTCTTATTTTATACATAAATTGTGATTAAACCTTCTTCTTAGGAAACTTTTGTATCTCACACAGTTTTTGCGTAATGAGTCGTAAACGTCAAAATTTGCACTTTACGGTTTTAAGTACGCCACTAAAACCAATTGACATACCAAACCGACAAAATTCACAGTGTATAACAATGTTGTAGGCTATGACTTAACATATATAAAAACAAAAAATAAAATACTTTTGTATTCAATAAAAAATGCTGGATTTTTAAATGAAAATTAAAAATATATCAACAATTTTTTAGAAATACAAACAAAATTTTTTTTGTTGTATATATGTCAATTCATAGCCTTATATGTATGTCCAGTTTGTCCACACTTAGAACAGACTGTTTCGTTTTGACACTTCACTGATATGTGTCCATCTTTGACACTTGAAACAACGAGAAGGAACAATGTAGTCCCTGATATTGCAGGACTGGTATCCAATATATATTCTGTCTTTTTGAATTATCATGTCTCTTATTAGTGCATCAGTCTCGAGCACTACATTTACGATATCTGACGACTTTTTTCCTGTTCTATGACTAATTCGTATTCGTCTTTTAAACTGTTCTTCTGTCAAGTAAGATGATGAGAAATTTTGTTTGTAGACTTTTTCTATAAGCTTATCATTATCATCGTTTCTGGCGACATCGTACAGGATAACTTTAGGGCCTTTATTTCGGGGGGTCTCCAGTTTCAGAACAAGTTCCTTTATCTTTTCATTACCTTTGAGTTTTTCCAGGGTCTGTTCATTTCCTGCCTCTACCACTATACCTCCTCTTCTGATTGCTCTTACATTATGTATCTGTAGGCCATCATTTACTGGATCAACATTTTTTGTACAAGTTTCTTAGTCTCTTCACTTAAGGTGTTTTCATCCCTCGAGTAAAGAATTACAACTTTCTTGGGAGGTCTGGGTTGGACCTCTGCTTTTTTTTAGAATTCCCGAGTAACTAATTTTCAGTTCTTTTTGTGTCTGAGCTTGAGGAGTGGTTTGGACAGTGGTCTGTGGTCTGGTATTACTGAGTTTACCGGCTAGTAGTACATTACTAGCAACTACTTGATTCATCAGTCGCTGCATCTCCACTATTTTTGGAGTCTGCCATTTAGATTGCTCCTTTGTTATTTTTGATTTGTTACCCAAGATGTAATTTAATACGCCCTGAGTCAGCTCTGCCATTTCTCCAAAGATTTTATTTACTGTTTTCATATCCCAGGAAAGGCAATCTCAACTGAATTTGATGTAGAAGTGCCTTGGTCGTCAGAAGTTTCTTGATCTGACTTTTCGTTTGTATCTTCTATTGGCTTCTGTGTATAGTTCGACTTCTTTTCTGTATTGGTCTTTAGTCTGCTCTTGAGCTCCTGTCTGGCTGTTCGCAGGTTCATCTCTACTTCTACAGAGACTTGTTCTTCTCCCTCTAGTTCCACTTGTTGAACTTCCGTATAGCTTGGCTCTTCTTTCTCTTCCTCCTCATCATCACTTACGCCGTTCTTCTCGTAAATCTCATCCAGCCATATGTTCACAGTCTCTCTTGAAACCGAGTGAACTTCGAACCAGATACACTGTTAAAAATTTCCGTAAATTCACGGAAATATTTACAGAAAAGTACTGTAATTTTACGGAAGTGGCTTTGGTATTTTTTGTTTACGGAAATTTGTCCGTATTGCCAGTTTTACGGATGTTTGACCGTAACTTTCCATAAATTCATGGAAATATGTTTCTGCAATTTTAAAGCGTATTTTACTGTGTTTCTTTAAAAAATAGTGGCAATAATCACCATGAATCCTGGAGTTAATGTGCATGCACAATGGTGCTAAACGAAAAGAAGACAAGACAAGCTAAGGTAATGTAAGTTCAGTGCTGCTTCCTGGTTGTCCACACTTTGCCGCGAAGAGAAGAGCAATACAAACAAGGACTTGTATCGCGCATGGACAAAGGGCCGAACAGTCCAGTAAGTGACTGAAGTGTTCAGGGTAGTGACCATATGGGCAGTTTGGCTGAACTGGGAGCAAAACTGGCATAAGATGCATTTGAATAGCAATAGTCCCCCCTCCCCCGGGCGCACCTATTGGGCACTAGGGCCATTAGGGGGGGGGGTGTCCTAGGCTGGGATTGGTTGTTGGGGTCTTTCGGTACGAATAGCACCTAAGTGCCATGAGGTCTGTAATTGGCTGATGGCTTAAGCACCGCCCTAGAAGGGATTGGGCAGGGTGTGAGGGGGGAGGAGAAGTGAGGGGAATGGACAGTTTTGGTACAAGTTATGCCTAAACACCATGAGGGGGAAGTGGATGTGTGCCCCCTCTCCTGCACCCTATGCTTGTACTAGCCTATCTCTACCCTTATGGCACACCCCCTCTCTGTCATAACCCCCTTCTTATGATATACCACTGTCATGTCTTAAAGCATACCCCTGTTGGCTCTCCTGCCCCCTCCCTTTCCTTATGACATACCCTTCTAGCCTACCCCACTCAATGGCCACACACGTTTCATATTCTCCTTGCTTCATCACAGCTGAAAAAAATCGCACCTGTACTCTGTGCTTCGCGCTAGGGTTTATGAACCTTTAAAGTTATTTATTTCTATAGACTAAAATCTTTTTGTCATAAAGTAACTAATGAAGTTCTCTAAAATCAGGATGTCAAATATAAAAGTTGTCTCCTATAAAGTTGATATCTTACCACTGCACAGAACTGATTTACTGATAAGTTATCACTGTGGCACAGTGGTTAGAGCTTCTGCCTGGCAACTCTAAGGTCGTGGGTTCGAACCAAAGCGAATTCGAAAAATTTTTCAGAATATTGAATAGTGCGTAGTAATCTCGATGATTCGTAGTTAATAAGAAAATGTAGAATTTCTGGAAAATGGAGTGCTAGTAGATTAAATAAATTTAATATTTTTGCGGAAAACGGATTGTCCGTAATTTTACGGAGGGTTCCGTTATCAAGAAAAACTGAGTGTCCGTTACTTTACGAAGATTTCTGGATAATTTTTTGCCAGTACTTTTCCGTAATTTCACGGAAATTTTTTCTAACAGTGTATTCTGGTGGCATATCTTTTCTCTTCGTGTTTGTTCAAAATTTTCCCAGTTAAAGGCCTCGTTGTACAATCTGTCAACAGCACTCTTGATATGGTACCAAACGGAAGCAGAGTTTGGAGTGCTTTCCGTCGTTGACCCAATGGTTTTGACTTTGGTACTTCGGCAATTGCCTTTTGTAGCCATGATACCATTGTCTTTTTAAACGGGCTGGATTTTGACGACATTTTTAAAGCACGTCAGTCGCAGATTGTTCGTACACTGAAGCACTTAAACACACACTTCACAAAAGTTCTACGAGAGTTCATTGTTTTCTAGCACTACTTCTCATAGTTCACACCACACAATGCACATAGCTTACGTTAACCTGCCACTTAAGAGGGCTGTACTATTGGCTAAGTGACTTCCAGGTAGTGTCAAATAAGTTACGGGTCAATTGCGAAAACGGCATGAAGTTACAGTTGCTGGAATCCTAACGTGGGGCCAAAAACAAAAACGCGAATTTTTCAGGTCTCTAAACAAAGGCCTAGAAAATACGGAGTTTATAGTCATGTTTCATGTGCTGGTGATCAAAGCCGTGATTGGTCTGCGTGACGTCCGGGATACAGTCTGCGAGTAACGAACTATAGATGGTTGGCGATAAACAGATCTCTTTTGAAGCTCTACTTACTTTTTATTTCATGTCCGTTAATTTCTAGTTTCCTGCCAAATTTAAAGGCCACGATCCTTCATTTATTTCAAACAATTGTAAATAACTCAAATATTGTTTTACCATATGCATTGAACAAATTTGAGACTGTACACTGTCATACAATATACAATTTTGTCAGAGAGTTTTTTTTAATAATCTACCGTTTGCTAGCATAAATTATTTTGCTGAATTTGGGCTTACTTTGACAACAAAATATGTGATATTTCAGGGGCAAAAATCTAAAAATCCGTTTGGTGTATTGCAACAGAAAAATTCAGAGACAAACAATGATATTGTATTAAAACAGTAAAAATGCATTTTTGATATAGGCATTAATTTGCGTTAAAAATAATATTTTTGAAACCACTGCAAAACTAAAGCAAAGCAGCGTAAATAGCAATCAAAGTGTCGGTGCAGTCAGCTCAAAAATTAACTTCTAACGTCACAATACATATTTTTAAAATTATTATTGTAGGGAAGGATGTCGCCAGAAGTACTCACTTTAGTGCGAACCGTCTGTACGTGGGATAGTCTATAGTTAGGGACCTGAAAAATTCGCGTTTATTTTAGGCACAAGCTACAATTCCAGCAACTGTAAGTTCGTGCCACTTTCATAACTGGTCTTTGACTTATCTGACACCTCGTGTAAGTCGCTGAGTAAATGCAGGCCCATATAACTGTGTCAGCGAGCAGCTCATGAACAGATACTACGTACTTGAGAACACATATATACTTGGAGGCTAGTCTACAGGTCAGTGAATCAGTGAATTTTTCCCAGTTACAGATGGGGATAGGAATATTTCGCGAGTTCAATGACCTAGGCCTACAGGTTAGAATCCACTTTCCTGTATATACTCAAGCCCCGACCATTTGTCATTCAGCTGCTACTCATTGGAACAATGAACGGATACACGGGGATTTAAAATGCATAGGACAGTGTATTATAACATGCTAGACATTGAATTCGCGAAATTTTCCTGCCCCTAGTTATAGAGCACAGGGCAGGTATAGGCGGTTGAATTTTATAAAATTAATAAACTTTTTTTTATAAAATTGTATAGGTTCCAACCGACTGCACAATTTATCTTACTCGCGCTAACATCAAGTGACGTGTCCATAGAGATTAAATATTACCCGTCGTTAGCCGTTACGCGCGGAAAGATACGAATTGGCTGAAAATATAACTTTAGCAGGGCTTTTTTGAGGGTTGTCTTTATCTTAAACCGCCTATACCTGGGAACACAGCAGGCTCGTGTAGCAGGACGGAGAGCGTGGGAAAACTAACGACGGGGAAGATTACAGGTTCGCGTCGCTCCACCCACGTGTCGAGAGGCTGTAGGCTCTCCAGAGAGTATGAGAGTACTAGATGAGACTTCCATGCTATGGGCTGGTTTGAACGGAGCGCGCATCGTTCTATGCATGCGCGAGTCGCGGAGTGATGCCTGTTTTTTTTATTTATTATTGTCGTTTTTCTAACCTGACAAGACCTTTGAATTACAACGTACATTTTTCTAACATTTAAAACTATTCTAAGCTTACGTAAACTGATGACAGGATCTGATCTAAGGGGAAAGGAGTAGAGAGGGCACGTGTCTGAAAAGGCTGTAAATCATGGAGGCGCGAATTACTACTGCGCTTAAAAAAAATTTTT
The DNA here is from genome assembly GCA_003012365.1 of Medauroidea extradentata. NCBI lineage: Eukaryota > Metazoa > Arthropoda > Insecta > Phasmatodea > Phasmatidae > Medauroidea > Medauroidea extradentata. The sequence goes on along the minus strand of PNEQ01066110.1, from coordinate 56,719 downwards.
TTAAAAATTGGAAGGGTAGCGGCAAAAATCAGTTTTGACCCTTCCCACTCCATACCTCCCCTAGCAGCAAATGCAATCACTTTTCAGCTGGCCAACTGTTGGCAGAAGCAGCCAATGTTCGCTAGTATGATGGTCTACTTTTGCTGCAATGGTTGTTAATCAGGCCATGTCAGTAAATATGTCTGTAGTTGTACTAAAATAATTTTCATGTGGGCAACTTAATTGAAAAAGACTGACATATTTCAGTATACGGTCCACAGGCAGACTTAGCTAACTAACCCACAATCATCTGAGTATAATAAGAATGCTTGTGGTACACTTGTGGTTGATGTGTGGGTGGTTTCATTATGCATCATGTATGCCACATGTGGCCACGGGTGCATTCCGAATGTTTACTGCCTGTGGGCTGCTTATCACAATCAGGTCTGCACAAGTGGGCCAGTTGACGTTTGCCACTTGGGCACACCTAAAATCGCAACACAAAATACAATTCATAAAGGCAACAAATACATGAAACAATTCAAATTTATTTATTTATTTTTCAATTAATACCGTTTAATGTAACACCTTTGACGTGACGGTACATTTGATACGGGCGAACTTCGCCGCTTATTGGCTGCCCGAGGTTGTTGATACCAGCCCGTGAATGTTTGGTTCCTGCATGTTACTGCAGGTTTCCTATTTGCCTGGCTGCTGGCTAGCAGGGCAGCCACCTTACACTGATTGGCGGTAGGAATGTCCACCATGTTGCTGGCCTGGGAAGTCATTTTGCTAGCGTGTATGACTAAGTTTGCCCTCCTTCCTGCTATTTCGCGTCTGTATTGGTAAGTATTCTGCGTCTGCAGCGGCCACAGACCGACGTGCTACGTGACCGTCGAGAACCACAGAGTACATGTCGCAACCACCTCACCTCATCTTCCCTCACACCCTGCCTCTAACCACGTACCTAGGAGACAACAACCTGCTCTTCATACCGGATGGCTGAGGTCATTACGTGACGCGGCATTTTACTGGAAGAAGCAACACTCGCCGACAACCACTTTTCCCGAGCGTTAAGAGTGCGTGTTTATAGATAAAAAACGCTAAAAACTTCAATTGATTTCTACGCTTTTTTCGAAGCCAATATGGACAAACTACTCAATGACAATCCTAGACAATGGTATTTGCCAACTTTATGAATAAATATTTATCCAGAATTACTAATTCGTTACGTGTGATCTCTTGCGCCGCAGTTAAATGCACGAGGTTCCGGTGTCAGAGATTGTGCCTCAGAAGTTCGTAACACTGGAAACTATTTTGTTCGGAACGTTGGCTAAAACTATTGTCTAGGATTGATATTGTTTAATTTTCGCAAATTGGTTTCAAGAAATCTACAGTTATAGATTAATGATGTTAGCATTGAATTATGTACCACGCCCTCTTAAGGACGTACCAGAGACAAAAAATATATATTTGTATGAAACACAGTTAGTTTTGTTGACGTTACTTCGGAGTACATCTACCTCTTACAAACTAATTTAGCTCATCCAGTTTTTGTAAAATGGCATTTCAAAGTCAAGATTTACAACATAATGTGCCCTTATTCATTGCGCAAAAAAAGAATAATTGTAATCCGCTACAACGCATTTGAAGTGCATGTAGGGTGGCGCCTTAGGGCTGCCGCCTGAGAAAAAAAAGCAACAAAAAACAAACGATAAAATAAAAACCAATAAAAATGGGCTGTGTGAAAAAGACACCAAATGGATTAACGACGACAACACAAACAGCGAGAGACACGAATGCATGTGAAACAGGCAAGACACAACACAAACAAAAACAGACGAAAAAATAATAGGCTTCTCAAGACAACAGATGCGACGTTTTTATTTTTTCGTCTGTCTTTTGTTATTTTTGTTGTTTTTTGTGTCGTCTTTCTCCAATCAACTAGTCCACTTCGGAATTAATTTTGTGTTGTTTTGAATCTGTTTTTGCCCTTGTGTCGTCTTCTGGTATAAGACTACATTCCTGTCAGGAATTATATGTACGTTTTATGTCTGTTGACTGCAGCTTACTGGCATATCTTCATTTGTTTTTTTTTTGTTTGTTTTATTGTGGGTTTTTCTGCAATACGACCACATTCGCCCGCGATGGCGTAAGACAAAAGAAACTGTTCTGTTTATAAAGATATTTGTTCCGGTTAGCTAAAAATTATTCTTTTCTGCTTACATTGTGGTCAATATATCTGAAATTTCAATATCATCTGCGACTGAGAAAAAGCAAGAGACAATTTTGAAATGTTCGGCCCTGCTCGGGCAATTTCGCTAACAAATAATCATTTTTGCGCTTGCTTGTAAATGCAAACGTTAAACTGCAAACATAAGTAACCACTCTATTACTGATTCAATCGCTAAAATACGGCCATAGTTGCAGCATGTTAGGTACAAGTACTTTTAAAAGATACTACTGTGCGTATGATCCATATCTCTATTTACGAAAAGAAAATACATTAAAAACTATACTACTCTAATTTTGTTTCAAGCTTAGAAACATTGTTCCAGGGCACATCAAAATCAAGTAATATTGTCGGAGTTACAGCAGTCTAAATAACCCGTTTTTAGTCAACGCTTAACATCGAGGTCTTTAGCGTTGGTGAGGGGTGACATGAGGTGAGTATGGAGCAGCACCAGAATGAAAGAGCGGGGGAAACGGGAGATCCTCTAGAAATCCCGCCGACCAACGGCATCGTCCGGCACGATTCCCACATGCGATTTAGCAATTTTGAGAGGCCCGAAAATCATGTTTCTAACAAGCGTACTGAATTTTTGAAAAGGTAGAAGCATAGTTTCCAGTGTGTGTTCGTTTCATGGATAAACCTAATATGAATAAGTTAAGTGGTTTGGCGTTAAAAAGAATACGCGTGACACGATGCAACGCCGTCCATGCGCCAGTCGAGGACTCATACTAAGTAGGTCTACGAACATGATCTTGGAGTATGTTCGGAAGAGATCGTCATCCTTGTTGAAGCAGCGAGCGATTGTCTGGTTGTTGACGGTAAGAGGGAGGAGCCTGTGTTCCCGCTGCCGCCAATCAGCGTGTCCATTGTGTGGCAGAGCCGAGTGCAGGCTGACGCTTGGCCACAGAATACTAAAGCCGTGTCCGAAACGAAGCTTTTACATATTTACGACTTGGGAATTTTGAGTGGATAGATTCATTCCAACGTTATAAAACAGCGCTGCGTGCGGCAAAGTTGGAAACTATTTATACTTGGTATTTCAATGTTGCCTGTTTATTTTTTTACTGTTCGTTGGCAGTTTTTTCACATCCTAAATTACGAATTCTACAATAATATTAATTTTGTTTTAGGGTTAATTTACTTACAAAATACGAAATGTATTTTTAAATTTAAAAAATTATTTGTTACGTACTAAATAAAAATACGGGCTTTTAATTTCCATTATTACTGTTTTATCGGAGATGTGTATTTTTTTTTCAGCCGAAAAGCGGAGTATAAATCGTAAGTAAACAACAGCCGACGAATTTACGAAACTATTTGGGAATTTAGCGTGCTACTTCACCTCAGTAAATATTTTACACCCTAAATCACCAAATATATACTGCTCTAACCTGGTCACGTGGTTGATTCAGTAACTTAAATAGTCGTTCCGGACACGACTTTAGCAATACAGAAGTGAAATAACAGGAAAGACGGAAAACTCAGTAACACACACACGCCAGCAAGATGACTTCGCCGGCCAGCAACATGGTGCACACTTGTACTGCCAATCAGTAGGGACACCTGTATCAATGTCTTAGTTCCAACTATGTAGGTCTGTTATCGGCAGAGTGTATTTGTGTACAGACGTTTCTCATTTGACTCTGCCAGTCCGAATAAGCAGAGACCCCTGTTTTTCGCTAAAAGCATTTTGCCCAATTTGCTGCGGTGCCTTACATGCACATCTGCAGTTCTGCTTCGTGGTCAGTGATGGGTAGAGACATGCAAAATTCGCGTTATCGTTTGGTAGCAGACTAAACTTCACTTTCCTATACATAACAGAGCATAATCTGCGATTCAATTGGCCACGAACTTTTATGTGTTGTCATTTACGTGTGTTACGTATTTACAGAGATTAGTCCCTCTACCGTGTAAGCATTCTCCGCGGCAAGTCACGACAATATCGGCCAGCGGAAGACGTCGAACGAGCGTATAGTCACTTGGAGTCTAGTCAGTTGTCGGAAAATAACGCGAATTTTGCATGTCTCTAGTGATGGGATATGCAAACTGTCACGAGTCTTGGTATTCTACCGGCAAATCACAGACATGTGGTGTTGCAGGAACGTTTTTGTAATTGGCTCAGTCAAATGAGATATGACTCTTCACGTAGACACGCTGCCAATAACCACGAAGCAGAATTGCAGATGTGTACGTAAGGCACTGAAACAAACTGGGGTAAAATTCTTTTCGCGAAAAACATGGGTTCCTAAGAATAAGGTTACTGCGAACAATACACGTCCGTGTTTGCAGTAAAACGTTAAGGCTCGGTTTCAGTCGCCATATTGAATTTTATTATTTTTCGCTTTTTTGGAATTCTGAGAAGAAAAATGTTAAATATGCGATTTCGCTACAGTACAGACCTTGTGATTTGGCTGTTAACTTATAATTACGCCGCAATTTGTACGGCAAATTTTCTTATATTCATAATTTACCCGACAAATTGCGGCGTAATTATAAGTTAGCAGCTAAATCGCAAGGTCTGTACTGTAGCGAAATGTAAATAGAATTTGAGGTATAATAGCATATTTAACAATTTTCTTCTCAGAATTCCAAAAAAGTGAAAAATAATAAATACAATATGGCGACTGAAACCGAGCCTAAGGGCGCGGTCTACCGCAATTTTCATCATGATTATTTTATTTTTTATTTGTACCAGATATTCTTTTTCTTATTCTAGACACAAAATGTGACTAAGTTTTAATCTTATGAAATTTTGTTATCTCTGATAGTTTTCGCGTAATGGCTTGTTAAAGTCATATTTTGCATGTTTCCGTTTTAACGACTACACTAAAACCAACTGATATACCAAACTCAAAAAAAAAAAAAAAATCACAGTAGATAAAGACATTGCAGGCTACACTGACATGCTCATAAAATTAAAGAATAAAAATTATTCGAATTTTAAAAAAATGCCGAAACTGAAAATAAAAATTTTAAAAGTTCAATATATATATATTTTTAAATACAAAGCCAATATAAAATACAAGCCAATCACTGGCCACGAAGCAGAGCTGCAGCTATGCGCATGAGGCCCTGAAGCAAACTGATGCAGAAATATTTTCACCAAAACACGCGTCCCTACCAATCAGCGTGAGGCGACTGTCCTGCTAGCCGGCGGCCTGGCCAATAGGAAACATGCAGGATCCAAACACACTCGGGGCTTGTATCAACAGCCTCGAGCAGCCGGCGGAAGTTCGCCCGTATCTAGGGCTAGGAATAATTCGCGAATTCAATGATCTGCATGCTAGAATCCAATGTCCTATACATACTCAAGCCCCGTCTATTCGTTCATTGTCTGTTGTCTGAATGAGTAGCAGGTAATAGACAAATAGTAGGGCTTCGGTATACAGGATAGTGGACTATAGCTAGAGACATGCAAAATTCGCGTTATTTTCTGACAGCTGACTAGACTCCAAGTGACTATAGGCTTGTTCGACGTCTCCCGCTAGCCGATATTGTCGTGACTTGCCGCGGAGAATGCTTACACGGTAGAGAGGCCAATCTCTGTAAAGACGTAACACACGTACATGACAACACATGGCAGTTGATGGCCAATTTAATCGGAAATTATACTCTGTTATGTATAGGAAAGTTAAGTTTAGTATGCTACCAAACGAAAACGCGAATTTTGCATGTCTCTTAACTATAGCATGTTGGTCGTTGAACTGGCGAAATATTCCTAACCCTACCCATACCAAATGAACCGCCACGTCATTTCACAACTGTATTACTATTTAGCTCGTGGCTTGGTGTGGTGTAGATGTGAGGAGGAGGCATGGAATGGGTATTTCCCTGTAGGGCACCTCACTTTCTAGCGTCGTACGTCGTACCATGAGTTTCAATACGAGTGGGTTTTCCATCCGCCACCGCAGCGTCCAGCAGCGAAGCCTGCAGTGTTCCACAGCATGCCCTGAGAAGCAATAACTACACAAGATATCCACAAACAAACGCATAATGAATGGACACAAAAACGAAAAGTGGCAAAGTGTTGTACAACATTTTATGTGCACAACGTGGCAACACCGAATAACACTCTTCCGCCCCACGTCCAGGTATTATTTTATGTATGTTACGTCAAGAACCATGTCTGGTGTGCTCGGGATTTTAACCTACACCGATGACAAGCCGGTCAGAGCAGTATTAGTAAGGTAAGTAAGACATTCGTGTAGCGCAAGAGTGGACTAACTACAGTGCTACATTGCCACATCGTGCATGTAAAATGTCATCATCGTACAGCATTTTTCCGCTAACGTGTGCATCTCCAGTTTAGTTCAGGATTCGCGTTTTTGTGCCTGTTACGCGTGTGTTTCAGGACATCCGGTATACTTCTCTTAGTTGTACGTGGAACATCAGACTGGTAGACTCTCGAGTCACTAGCGCGCGAGAAACGGACTAATTCTCCAGCCCTTGTTTTTCGTGAAAAGAATTTTGCCTCACTTTCTTTCAGTGCCTTAAAGTGCATATCGGCAGTTCTGCTTCGTGGTCAGTGATAGGATATTTTAACTGTCACGAGCCTTGGGATTCTACCGACAAATCACAGACGTGTGGTGTTGCTGGAACGTTATCGTAATTGGCTCAGTCAAATGGGATACGGCTCATCACTCAGACACGCTGCCAATAACCGTGAAGCAGAATTGCAGGTGTGCACGTAAGGCACTAAAACAAAGTGGAGCAAAATTCTTTTCGCGAAAAAAAACAGGGTCCCTAGTAATAGACTTTGATCTTAGCAACACACCTTCATTATGTGTGACCAGCAGGTACAGTAATGCCGTGTGCTCAGAATATTGTAAGGATTCAGCGCTCTCGTCGACATTCGGCTGAGCGACCTGATAAACCACGCCACCTCCACCTCTCCTGCTTGATACTGTGCCTCCCCCCCCCCCCAATAGCTTTCCTTCCAACGCGGGCCGCCGTAACAGACTGACGTCACGAGCCTTCTGAAGGGTGGGCACCTGTCAATCATCCTTGACAGACACTCAGCTCGGACGTGACAACGTTACCGCAACACCTGGCAATTTCGGCTTGCACCAACCAGCATTGTCGTCGAGCAATGAAAATGTTGCAGGTGTCGTCGCGGGCCAACCGCGAGCAGCGGCAGAGTGATTGCGGCGTTTAGCCGGAGAGAGTGCGCGACCGATGTGGCAGCCAGGAACAAGGCGGGATCAGCGGATCGAGGAGAGACAAGTGAGCACATATGGAGTGATTGCGAGATCTTGGAGATCCTGAGGGAGCGTCTGAGACGGGACTTGGCTCTTCTCGAATGCAAATACACCTTGGCCGCAGTAGCGGCCGGCAACACAGCGAGAACGAAACTTTAAGAATTTATTGGTTTGTGGACATATGCCATTGCTCATGTTTTACTGATTAAACCTGTGTTTAATGACAAAGTACGAAAACGAACAAGGGAAAAAAAAAACAAATATAAAACACAAACAAAAATAGAAGAAAAAAGCAATGCCATAGGAATCCTGTCATTTTTTTTTTTTTTAATAATTGTTATATCGGACAACAAAGAATTCTACAGATAGAATTCAGTCTAATATCGACACAACATCCAGACACAAATATAGAACCAGATTACCAATATGAAATAAGATGTAAATTAGACAAAAAACAGTGGACAACAAACACAATACAATAGACAACACAACACAATTTGAAACCAACGAAGCTGTCGGAATTCGCCAGGGTGGTCATGCGTCGACTGGAGGCTGTACAAATGCAGCAGTCACACAGACATGGGGCGCCAGGGTATTCAACGCGTATATGACTAAGGCCGTGTAATCCACCCAGTGTGTGCTCTTTCGTGCTCTCGCAAATACGTCACAACTACGTCAGAAACAGCACTCTCTGCCTGTCTCAATTGTTCACCGAGAGTAAAAATTATTATTTGAATAGTTCACAAATGTATTTATTATGTTTATAACATGTATTAATACAATTTATACACTTGTAACGTTTGCATCATTTGTTTGCAAATACGAGTGAGCATCGTCCCAACTGGAGAGAGAGAGAGAGAGAGAGCACAAGAGTTCTCTCTTTGTGTTACCCGAAAGAATACTCTGTCAACAGAGTACTCTTTGAATTGAGACACGGCCTAAGTGCGGCGAACCAGGTAGCATGGCAAAATTGGCAGTACGACCTGGAGGGTGGAAGGTGCTGATGGAAATGTGTCTGCCCGAAAGTCCGACGCGGTGAGATTGGGAAGTGGAGGGTCGAAACTGGTCTTCTGCTTGGATTTGTCAATCCTATGATGCCAACGGTAGGACAGCTGGCGGGGGGACGTGTTTCCCCGAGCCTGTCTGGTGGTGGTTTTAGAGAAGTTTTCCACGGAACTAGCAAATGTCCAAGATTGCGGTGCAATCGGCTCTGTAAGATAGTCTGTTATACCCAAGAGATCCGGTGCAGGAGGGGACGTGATGCGGAGAGCCGGGCATGTTCCGGAAAACATATAGCTGTGCATTGCGAGACTTTTCTAGATAGAGACTTATGAAATCGGAGGACTGAGAGAAAGAGACCTTTATTATTTTATAATAAGTAGTAATTTAGACCTTTAGGGAGATTACTAGTAAAATAACTGTAAATATTGGTCTGAAGAGTATAAATCGCAAGGTTTGGATACTCATGTAGAGTGTTTTATAGAGATTGTAATAAATTAAGACGTTTAGTTTAATTCATTTATTTAATTATCTACGCCCTCCAGACCAAACGAACCTGGCTGCGACCAAGACAGTAAAGTTGTTACAACATATAGTCGGAACATAGTAGACATTGCGAGTGAGTGAGATATTTTGGTCAGCGCTGAACATCGAGGTCTTCAGCACTGGTGAGGGATGACATGAGGTGAGTATGGAGGAGCACCGGAATGAATGGGAGAGGGATACGGGAGATCCCCGAGGAAACCCGCCGACCAGCGGCATCGTCCGGCACGATTCCCACATGCTAAAATCCGGGGACCGACCCCGCCGGCAATTGAACCCTGATGGCCTTGGTGGGAGGCGAATGGTCTGACCACTCGGCCACCGCGGCCCCTAGTTGAGCTTGCCTTGGAACACAAATACTCTTTGCTACCGACAGCGTCTTCCAAACTTTCATCCTAAAGGGCGCGGTCTACCGCAATTTTCATCACAATTTTTTTTTACTTGTACCAGATTTTTTTCTTATTTTTGACACAAAATATGACTAAATTTGGCTCTTATGAAATTTTTTATCTCTCATATAGTTTTCGCGTAATGGCTTGTTAAAAGTCATATTTTGCATGTTTCCGTTTTAACGACTACATTAAAACCAAACTCAAAAATATCACAGTGGATAAAGACATTGCAGGCTACAAGGTCATGCTCATAAAAATAAAGAATACAAATTATTTGAATTTAAAAAAAAATGCTGAAACCAAAAATAAAAATTTAAAAAATTCAATAATGTATATATATAAAATAATTCGACACCTTTATACTTAACAATTTTGAAAATATCGTATTGTTAAATTACATATGTACCATTTAGAGCCTCGATTTTATCGCGAAAAGATTTTGTTTCAAGGACTCACGTGCACACCGTCAGCAATGTTGTATGGTTATTGGAAGCATTTCTTTTCTCAGACACGTCTCTCATCTGACTGCACCAATCATAATAAGGCACCATAAATGGTGGAACGCTTTCTACGCCAGTTTGTGTCAGTGGCTTGTGTGCATTTTTGCAGCTCTGATGCTTCATGATAAGCGATGTGATGTTCTTAACTTTCTCTTGTATTAACGTTTTACTGCACATCACATACATATGGTATCGCACTAACCTTATTCTGATTCGTAGGGCCAAATGTGAAACATCTTCCCACAAAGACAAACTGCCAATAACAGCGAAGCAGAGCTGCAGTTGTGCATGTATGGTACTGAAACAAATTGCTGCAGAAATCTTTTGGTGACAATCAGAGGTCCCTAACCAAAAACATTAAACCATCGACCATCGAGGACCCCTGTTTTTCGCAAAAATAATATTGCCCCACTTTGTTACGGGCGTCTTACCTGCACACCGGCACCTCTACTTCATGGGCCTAGGGAACCCTGTTTTTCGCGAAAAGAATTTTGCCTCACTTTGTTTCGGCGTCTTACGTGCACATCTGCAGTTCTGCTTCGTGGTCAGCGATTGGATATTTTAACTGTCACGGACCTTGGGATTCTATCGGCAAATCACAGACGTGTGGTGTTGCAGGAACGTTATTGTAATTGAGGGTTCGGTCAAATGAGACATGCCTCTTCACATAGACACGCTGCCAATAACCATGAAGTAGTACAGCAGATGTGCACGTTAGTCACTGTAACAAACTGGGGCGAACTTATTTTCCCTACAGACGCAAAGCAGAGCTATATAACGTATTGGAGTCAAACGGTGAAAAAGATCCTTTAGCCACAAAATGGCGGCTCTACGAATGAGTTTTGTCTGTATCCTGTTCCATGTAAAAGCTGCTTTGAGCTACAGAGTCTGGTCAGAAGTGTGCCGGCTGAGGGGGAAAAAACACGAAGACAGCACACCGCGCATGATTGTCCATCGTCGTATTCTTGCTGCTTTCTGTCAGCCTGAGGCGATTCGTGCCACGTCCGTTAACTTCTCCCATCCGTGTCTTTTTATCTTTGCTATTCCTTTATTATTACCTCCGCCAGCCGATGTACAATTCTCTTCGGTGGTCTCTCGCTCGACATTCTTTGTGTTCACGCGCGCTGTCTCAGTCTTCGCTTCTATCGCTTCCAGAACATTACTTCTCAGAGTTACGATTAACCTTCTATAAATAATTAACTCATTTCGTACGTTTCTTTTTCAAGCCTGACTCGTCTACTTTGACTTATCGCTAGAGCCCACGATTTGTCTCTTAAAGAATTCTGCAACAGTTTGTTTCAATGCATTATGTGCACATACGAAGCTTTGATTCATGGTTACTGGCAGAATGTATTATTGCACAGACGTGGCTCATTTGACTGTGCCAACAGGAACAAGGTTACTGCGAAACCACACGTCTGTGATTTGCGGGTGGAACCCTAGACGCTGAGAGTTAAAAACAGCCAATCACTGACCTTGAAGCAGAGCTGCATATGTGCACAAGGCATTTAAACGAATTGTTGCAGAATTCTTTTCGCGAAAAAATCGTGGGCTCTACTTATCGCCGACACGAGCTTATGAAAAGTTAATATTTCGGAAGCAGTACGAACTTTGAAGATTTAGCTGAATAGAAAGTTATGGCTAGAGACATGCAAAATTCGCGTTTTCATTTGGTAGCATACTAATCCTCACTTTCCTATACATAACAGAGCACAGTCTGAGATTCAATTGGCCACTAATTGTTATGTGTTGTCATGTACGTGTGTTACGTCTTTACAGAGATTGGCCTCTCTACCGTGTAAGCATTCTCCGCGGCAAGTCACGACAATATCGGCCAGCGGGAGACGTCGAACGAGCCTATAGTCACTAGGAGTCTAGTCAGCTTTCAGAGAAAATAACGCGAGTTTTGCATGTCTCTAGTTATGGCGTATAGTGTTCTAAATATTACTGTGATCAACGGCAACACGTAAAATAATAAATAACGTTAATTGTGACGTCATAATTCAGTACAGGCCTTGCTAATTCTTTTTATCACAATTCCTAGTTTCTTTTCTCCTCGCCCACGCAACTTGCGAAGACGAATTCATTTGTTAGAGTGCCCTGCTCGGGGGCAAGAGAAGAGATTCAAGGAGGCTGTCCGGCTAACTGGGTGGTGTAATTTATAGGCACGTTGACTTGCGGGGGGGGGGGGGGGTAAGAACTTGGGGATGTCAAAGAAACTACGCACCCTTACGTATCGAACTTCGAAGTCGTCTCAAATTCTACTTCAGACCAACATAGGCAAAAACTTTCTTCACTCTATTTGGAAGTTTTTGTACGATATACAGAAGTGCAGGGTTTGCGTTTTTAAAAACGTGGAAATATTCTAACCAGCAGAAAGTAAAACATTATCAAGAACAGCATAAGTACTCACATTAAAGTAAATAGTCTAAAGCAATATTATATACTATTGTTATTTGAGCAGACGGTTAAGGTTACTTACAAGCGTATTTTTCCTAACTCTTTTACGTTACGATCCTTAAATTACTTCGTCAAATAATTATTTAGATATATAAATACAAGTTTCGAAACGAAAGGCGAGATTAAAACACTACTTCCACCCCTTCAACATTTTATTTAATCCCGAGGATGTGCCTGCATGTTAGGACTCATGATGGCTGCGAGATACAGACAATGAGAACACACTCTCCTATGCTTAAGTTAAGGCCAGGAGCTTTAATTTATTTAAAAAAATTGCAAAACACTCAAATATTTTTTTAACCAAATGCTTTGAAAAAAAAAATGATACTGTATACATCCATTCGATACACAATTTTGCCAGAGTGTTTTTAAAAATAATGTATCGTTTGCTAGCAAAAAATATTTTAGTCCAGTTTGACTTATTTTCACAACAAAGTACGTGATATTTCAGGGACAGAAAAATAAAAATCCGTTTGGTGTATTGCAACAGAAAAATTCAGATACAAACAATGATATATAAGTGTTAAAACGGCAAGAATGAATTTTTGATATATTATGTAATAATTTGCGTTAAAAAAATTATTTTCGAAACCACTACGAAACTAAATAAGTTTCCAATGAACAAACTACTGAGAGTAGACAGACGCTGTGAACAAATACGGGACAACATATGCATTTCTGCGAGAAAGTCACATGTGTTGTCAGTTCGAGACAGCATATGTATCAACACTCTACATTTAAAAGCAGTATACAGCAGGCGCTAGATGCCGCGTTTAAGGTACGGAAGCACGGGAGCGATAAGAGCTAGACTGGCATGTTCAACAACTGTGTCGCCTTACTAAAATAGCAAGAAGAACAGTTTCCGTAACTGAAAGAAAAGTTGGATTTTGTTCAACATTTGCTTAATACTAATACTTGGAAGAAGTTGAAGCCAGTCAGGCGTACTTAAAACAATACTAGAATTTCGCACGAACGACTAAATTCACAGAGAATAAAGAGCTCGTGTTAGACTCTGTTGTGCAGTAAACAACTGTCATATTTTTTTATTCTGAAAATATAAAGAGTTGGAGTGATTTTTAAAGTGATATAATTACAGTAGTATCAACGAAAACAATTAAAAATATCCTGGTGCATTAAAAATACCATAAAAATATAAACAGTAGGATATGTTAGGCATTCTCATACATGTCAACAAATTATTTCATCCCAAATTTCTTCACAAATACAACAGGCAAAAATTTTTATCTCATATTACTAATATTGTAATAAGAGTAACTTGCCTTGTATGCATGTCTACAGCTGTGCTTCGTTGTCAGTGATTGGGTGTTTTCAACTAGCAGCATATTATGTTTCTAAAAGCAAATCACAGACGCATGATGTCGCAGTAACCTGATTCTTATTGGGAGTCAGGAGAGTAACGCCCCTATACAGAGATACACTGGCAATAACCATACTATAGCAGTAGAGCCACAGATATGCACACAAAGGCACTGCAACAAGTTGGAGCACAATTCTTTTCACAAAGAATCACTGGCTCTTAGACATACCTTTTGATATCCTTGTATTAGAATGAGAAGAATTCCAACAATAACTCTGTTCATAGTATTATTACACTTTCAGAAGATTATTTACCCAATGATAATTTATTGGTTTGTGGACATACGCCATTGCTTCTGATTTGTTGATAAAACTTGTGTAGAATGATAAAGCACAAAAAAAAAAAAAGAACAAAAAACCTATATAGGATACACAAAAAAATCCCAGAGGAATTCTGTCAATTTTTTTGATTAATTAATATATAAGACAACAAAGAATATTAAAAAAAACTGACAGAATTTCTCTAGAATTTATTTTGTGTGTTTTATATATAGTTTTTCGATCTTTTTTTGTACTATGTCATTCAACACAAGTGTCATCAACAAAACATGAGCAATGGCGTATGTCTACAAACCAATAAATTATAACTGAAAACTTCCATTGCGACAAACATTTAAAAACCTAATTTTTAATTTAATTTAATTAATAAGCGATGGTAAATAATTATTACCCTTCTTAACCTCGTAATGACAGCATGGTAACGAATCCTTAACATCTAGAACATGCGAACTGAAACACACGAGCAGACAAAGTGTTGTGTCTAGGAGCGAGTTGGCTTGTAGTTGAGCTGTAGGGCGGCATGTCCTTGACAGGCGGGCCCCATGTTGGGCGCCACCCGCCTGCAATCTGGCCTACCACGGGGTGCCTACGAGGTCGCCTCAACTGCAGCTGTGCTCTAACTATAAACGACCTCACACATAAGAGATAATGTCTAACGCCATCGAAAAATATTTTTATTGGCGATTCATGTCTGTATGGTCTCTGCCTGTAAAAGTGTTTACTTTGTCATGAATCATTTTAAATAATGATAAATATAAAGAATCACTACTCATCATGTACCGGCCAAACTACTGATTTTAGAAGTGTAGTATATCAATGAAACATGTATCTATATACATTAGAAATAACAGTACGTAAAGCAAATTGTAATTTTATAATTTAGAAAATTTCAATTTTTTGTTACGCTATGTTACGTTGGTTTTTGGTCAGGTTAGGTTATTTTACCATTAGGTTTTCCAATTTTTGTTAGGTTAGGTTACCTAACCTTACCAAAGGTAATCTAACCTAACATTACCTTACCTAACGAAGAATGGAAAACATAATGGTAATGTAACTTAACCTAACCAAAACTAGCCTAACCTAACAAAAACCTAACCTAACGAAAAACCGATTAATTCAAAGTTAGTACACTACAATTTTCTTTACGTACGACTACTTCTAACGTCTATAGAAACATTTTTCATCTATAAATTAAGCCTGTAAAATCATTAGTATGGTCGGTATACGACGAGTAGCTATTCTTAATTTACCAAAAAATGTAGCAAAATTACATGTAAATATTTTGGGAGAACAATACTATCATCTAGAGGAGCAAAACCAGTTGTATAGGCGGTTCGGGATAAAGTGAGCACTCAGAAAAGCCCTGCTAAAGTTCTATTTTCACCCAATTCGTATATTTCCGCGCGTAACGGCTAACGACGGGAAATGTCAAGCCACTCCGGACACAGCACTTGATGTTTGCACGTGTACGATAAATTGTGCAGCCTGTAGGTACCTATATAATTTGATAAAACTATTTTACTAATTGTATAAAATACAATTATGTTGATTTCAGTTTATTTTGTTTCAGTAGCTATTATTGCATTTAAATAGGAAAGTACACGGAACTGTATTCCGTAATTTCGCTGCCAACCATACAAGCAGTAAGGGGACTATAGTTAATGTTGAATTATATGCAGTAACTGCTAGGGATATTTTTCAAAGGTTAAATTTTTAGTGCTTCCTTTATTCCAAAAGACCTGTACGGACATAGGTCCGAAGGAGCACCGTTTCTGTACTACAGACTTATTAAGTACGACTCACCCGGTATGTACTTAGCTGTTAATAACAGCTGCGATAACATCCTAATGTAACACGATCCAAACCATGCGCTGTGTCTTGTATGTCATGTAGTGTGGAATGTGATACATAAATTGTGCATTTTCGTAACTATGTTCATACAACATTTTTTTCTGCGCCGCTAGATATGAGGAACGTTTCCCCATAATGTTGACATTCAATTTTGCAACATCCTGTGTTGGTGTGAGTGAGGCACGGCGCCAAGGGCGATGTTGACCGGCTCGTCTGGTGCGGTATCGCCTCTACCGCAAGACACTGAAATGGTGTGCAGTGGTATCGTAGATCACTCGCCCGACTGACACTTTCAGTGGTCACCCCATATTTTCACTGATGGAAAGTTTTGTGTACAGTAGTTTCACAAGAATCCCTTCAGTAGTTGTTTTATTTAATTATTTTTCTGTAACATTGTTTAATTAAATAAAACAAACACATTTATCTTTAACAGTCTCGGCAGAACACCAGCCAACATCACTACAAGGTGCTCAGCCAATCAGGAAAGTACTTGCCTCTCATTGGCCGGGAGCCCAGGCAATCACACAAGCTTTGCTACTATTGGTCGAGTAACTTTGTGAACATCCAGGCATATAAGCCCCAATTTTCTAGCGAACTTCATTCGCATCTTGGTGTTCCGACCAGCTGTGTCTCAGCCTGAAGACGGGGATAGATCCCAATCCCCGAAAAATTGCATTTTTTTTCGTTGATTTTAACTTGTGTTGTCTCTTGTTTCTTATTTGTTTGTCCACTATTTATGTATTTTTTCCATCTTTTCTCATATTGCGAATCTGGTTTTTCTTTGTGTCTGCCTTTTGTGTTTGGGTGTTATCGAACTACTGACCGACTTCAATCTTTAGAATTCTTGCTGAAATATATATACATATATATGTATATGTATATAAACTGACGAAGTTCCTCTGGGATTGTTTGCTTACGTTTTCCGTGTCTTTTGTGTACTTTATTTATATTTTGTCACTTTGTTTTTCAATACATGTTTGGTCAACAAAACATGAGCAATGGCGTATGTTCACAATCCAATAAATTCCAATTAAACTCTCATTGCAACAAACATTTAAAAATCTTATTTTGTAGTTGCCACAAAATATTTTTTTTCATGTACTCTGCCAGGCAGCTAAATATTTTTTTTTTATTTAACCGCGAAGGCTTAGCACTAGTCACAATATTGGTTTATTTTTAATTAGTTTTTTTTATTCTGAGTAGAAAATGTGAAATTCGTTATTATAGTGTGAATTATATCTACCTATCGCCACAGTACAAGCATCGCAGTTTAATTTTCAACAAATCAGTCCAGCAATTATTTAATATTCTTAATTTGCTGAACTGACTGCGGCCTAAGTATTTGTTGAAATTTGAACTGCGATGTTTGTAATGTAGCACTACGTAAATAGAATTCAAGCTATAGGTAATAGATAGTAAATCTCACTTTTTTTTTTCACAGAATTGAATAAAAGCGAAAAACTAAATAATCCAATATGCGACTAATGCGGTGCCTTAAACGCTTGTTTCAAACACATTTATGGCCTAACTTCTTCACAAATGGTTACTTACCCGATTGGGGTCTCGCTCTTTACTTTTGCAGTAATTTACAAAATATATTTATCTAACGCAAATAAACATATATATCTAAAATCCATTCTTACAGTTTTAACACTTATATATCATCGTTTGTATCTGAATTTGTCTGTTGCGATACACCAAATGGATTTTTCGATTTTTGCTCCTGAAATATCACATATTTTATTGTAAAAATTAACCAAAATTAAGCAAAATATTTTTTTTTTACTAGCCAACGGTACATTATTTAAAAAAAAAAAAAAACGCTCTGGCAAAATTGTGTATCGTATTACTGTACACAGTCTCAATTTTTTTCAAAGCATTTGGTTTAAAAAATAAATATTTGAGTTATTTGCAATTGTTTGAAATAAATGACAGACGAACCAAAGTCAAGCCTAGGTAAAAAAAAAAAAAAAACACTAACGTACTCCCGTGCTACTTTGTTATTTGTACAACTAACCCAACGAGCGAGGGGATCACACTGACGTAACAGAATCTTTCGATTTTTTACTCTCTCTCTCTCTCTCTCTCTCTCTCTCTCTCTCTCTCTCTCTCTCTCTCTACCTCTCTGTATCAGTGAAGTGATGAGATTTTGGTCAGCACTCAACCCCAAGGTCTTATGTGCTGACGAGGGGTGACATAATGTATGGAGAATTGCTGGAATGAAGGGGCGGGGAAAACGGGAGATCCCCGATAAAATCCGCTGACCAACGGCATCGTCCGGTACGATTCCCTCATGCGAAAATCCGGGAATAGAGACCGCATAGTCATAATGGGTGTTCTAGCCATCCGTGGCCCCTTTAAAAATAAGAACATTGGACTCTTTTGTGCCCGTTTTCGTCTATATCTGTGCCAGGAAGACACAGCTGTATGTGTGTGAAGTACGGGAAGTTTGCACGGCCCGATGTGTGAGGAGTTGCCACTGATAAACCTTCATGTTGTTAGTTACCTCCAACGACACTACGTCACTATCGCGGGCAAGTGAAGGGCATTCTTTACAGCACAGAGATAGACAGGCGTCGTTTACAGCAGTGTTGCCAAACTGCTCGGAGCGACAGCCCTATCGCTAAAAACAGCGAGGCGCCTACGCCTCTACCACGGTAGAATATCATTCTCGCTGGGTACCGACATGTTAAAGCCTCGCTCTTTAGTTTTGAAATGGATTTGAAAATTATTTTTTTAACGCAAATTAATACATATAACAGAAATTCATTCTTACAGTTTTAACACTTATACATCATTGTTCGCATCTGAATTATTCAATTGGCTTACGACTTTTTGACATCTCAGGAAGGTTACCCAAGCCAAAGACAAACAAATCAACAAATTGCAGGCTCAATCACTAAGGATCGCTGTTACAGCAAACATACGACAGACATTAAAAAGTTTGCTTTAGCACACGGATAAGTCTAGTCTGAAAAATGTTAGTTTTAGGTAATATTCACAAGAAATCATCGTCCCTCTTTTGCACAACCAAGTGTCTAATAATAAATTCTCAGTTCAATTAATAGAAGGGCGTAAAAAGTATAATAAACCGCCTTTAAAAATAATGACAAATAATCTGGGATGGTGGAAAAATTCAAGAACGAATGAGAGAATTTACTTAGCACAAAATCGAGGTCTTAAGCGATGGTGAGGGGTGACATGAGGTGAGTATGGAGAAGTGCAGGGAAGGAGTAGGATAATCGGGAGATCCCTGAGAACACCCGTTGACCAGCGGCATCGTCCGGCATGATTCCCGCGTGCGGAAATTCGGAGACCGACCCCGTCGGGAATCTAACCTGGATCGCCTTGTGAGAGGCGAATGATCTGACCATTCGGCCACCGCGGCCCCTTTCACATCATCGTATTTTGCAAAACAGTGAAGCAGCCTGCGTTTTGTTTGAATGGATGGTGCCCCAGTTTGTTTCAGTGCCTTACGTGCACATCTGCAATCCTGCTTCATGGTTATTGGCAGCGTGTCTATGTAAAGAGCCGTATATCATTTTACTGAGCCAATTACTATAACGTTCGTGCAACACCATACGTCTGTGATTTGCCGGTAGAATACCAAGGCTCATGACAGTTAAAATATCCAATCACTGACCTCGAAGCAGAACTGCAGATGTGCACGTAAGACACCGAAATAAAGTGGGGCAAAATTCTTTTCGCAAAAAAACACGGGTCTCTAAAGATGGTCATGTGTTTTTTTAAGACGAAACACAAAATTACAAATTTATAGTAGCTGTACCAACAGAGTTTCCATTTGCACAGTCAAATGGGAACAAACCTATCAAGAAAGAAGAACGTCAGATATATAGATGTGCTTAGAGATAATGGTTTACCGCGGAAAAACTTGACTGTTCGCTGGATTTCAACACACGTTCAATTTATTAGATTATTACTGTCTTTAGTTTTTACTTGGAGCAGTTACCCTATTTGACTGAGCCGATCAGAATCACTATGTTGTAATACTTTATGCCTGTTATTGGTCTGCAGACAGCTACGTTGTGTCTGTAGCACATCACCCAATCATATATGTTGCAAGAAACTGCAGTGTTTTCAAGGGTATGTTGGAATAAATAATTTTCGCAATAAACCATATTGAAGCATAGCAAAAAGTCAACTTTTCCCGCTAGACATAAATCAATGTCCCTACAAATACCATAAAGATCTAAAGGCGAACATAGGTTTTTGGTGCCTGCAAAGTTTCCCAACGAGAAGAGGAAAAAAAAGGTCGGACTTATTTCCGAGAGCTGAAAATGTCCCCGGAACGAAATGTCACAAAATGTCGAAAGAAATGTCAAGCTCGTGTAGTAAAACAATGATGAGGACGTCTGTACGCAAGCTATGTATATGTTATATTTTATCGACAGATCAGAACTGAGTTCCAAGAATCTCCTTTGTTAAAGTAAGCCTACTCTGCGATCAATAATCGAGAAAATACACAGCGTCGCCATTTTGCTTCTATATATCTTCATTTTCTTTCCTTGTAGACGGAAATTACGACGTCGTGTATACTAGAAATGAAACTATAGTGAAAAGTGAGTTTATGTCAGCATGTAGGTAAGCGCTGGTGAGGGGTGACACGAGATGATGTACGGAGCAGCGAAAGAATGAAAAGGTTGGGGGAAACAGGAGATCCCTGAGAAACACGCCGACCAGCTGCATCGTTTGGCACGAATCCTAAAAGCAAATCCAGTCAAACCCAACCGGTGATTGAATTCGGATCGTCTTGGTTCGACGTGTGTGCTCCAAGAATATTAACAAATTAGTTTCTAGGAAACCTTTCTCTAAGGACAAGGTATGCTGCAGGCAACCGTATTTACGTTCTCGTATGGTCTAACTAATGTGTGGCAGTACACCCAACCGACACACTTTGTTGTCCTACAGAATTTGTTGACTCTACAATAGAGTTTGTTTGGTCAACTTAACTTTAGATAGTTCGGAATAAAGTGAGCACTCAAAAAAGCCTTGCTAAATTTCTATTTTCAAGCGATTGGTATCTTTCCGCGCGTAACGGATAACGACGGGAAGAGACTAACCTCTCTGGACACATCACTTTATGTTTGCGCGTGTAAAATAAATTGTGCAGTCGGTAGGAATCTATATAGTTACATAAAATGTTTTATTAATTATATAAAACACAAATATGTCGAATTCAGTTGATTATATTTCAGTATTGTTTCATCTCTATTTATAAAAATACAGGAACTATTTTCGGCAATTCACAGCCAATCGTACAACGGGTAAGATAACTTTTGTTAAGGACGTTGGACCCGTAAAAATTCAAAATTTTATATTTGTGCCAAACACTGTTCAACTTTTACACATAAGATAGTATGTCATTTCCCCGAATAAAAAAAATTAGGGCCCATAGTTTTAGCATAATCACGTATCAAAGTCACAAAATGGCAGTTGCGGTGTAGCCAAAATAATAAAAAGTAATTAACTTGCATAAACAAGTTAATTTATATCGATACTTAATGATGTGAACTACTTCAAGACACTTTTGTAAACACAAAGCGATATATTTTTGTATTTTTTAAAAATTGATGAAAATTAGTAAATTTTTGCATAACTTTGACTTTCGGCTACTACTGAAATATTCAAAACTAACTTGTGTCAAACATGTCATGAAATGCACTGATACAATGACTTTCAGTTCCCGTAATTTAGAATTCATTAGTTAATTACTTTTTTTTGATTTTGGCTGCACCGTAATGGCCATTTCGTGACTTTGATGAGTGATTTTGCAAAAACTATTGGGCCTAATTTTTTTTTATTTGGGGAAATGACGTGTTATCTTATGTGAAAAAGTTGAACGGTATTTGGCACAAATATAAAAAAATTAAATTTTTCGGGTCCACCGCCCTTAATGTACAATTAATTACAGTAATGGCTAGTGTTTTTTTTTTTAAGGTTAAATATTTACTGTTCACTTTAACCCGAACGATCTATACAGAGGTGAGAAACAACCGCATGACAAGCACACAACGCGAATCCTGAGCTAAGTTGTAGACAAAAATTTTTGTGACAAAATGTTGTACGGTGACATTTTACTTTCACAATGTGGTAACACAAAGTGCCCTCTTGCGTTCCACATATATCTTACTTATCTTACTACTACTATTCGGACCTGCATATTATGCGTGCAGGTTAAAATCCCGAGCAGTCCAAACATGATTAGGGGGCCTATAAGTTTACTTGACGAAACATACATACAATAATACCTGGGCGTAGAGCGCAAGAGGGTACTATCTCTGTGCAGGGTTGCGACATTGTGTCATAGCTATCTTTAGTAGAAGGACGCGGCCTTAGATCTGGCAACCCTGTCAGGAAGCGTCATTTTAACTCTTCTTTTGTCTCGCCAAAGGCAATGGCTGTACGTGATACGTTATTATGCCCTACACACCGGCGAATCAGGGGAAGCCACTGCCTTTAGCATTGAGTAAAGATTATTACTCAATGCCTTTAGCGAGACAAAATAGTGTTAAAATGACCCTTCCTGACATGGTTACAGATCTAATACCGCGGCCTTGTATTAAATATGGCTACGATTGTGTACGAAAACTTTAGTACAACATTTTGCCACTTACATTTCCATCTTCAATTTAGTCCAGGATTCACGGGGTGTGCTTGTAATGCTGTAATTTATGGACATCCTGTGTATTTTTCTTTTGCTTAATAAAAGTAGTTTAGCCGACAAAATCTTCGTTGGACAAAGTACACATTTCTTTTGCAACATATATACGTACATGTGGTTCACATTTTTCTCTGAATGTACGATACATTTTAGAAAGGAGTGACGTTTGTAATTCTTTTCCCCGAATTCAGCATTTTGCATGACCTTGTTTTCTGCTATCCTAATTGAGGAAGATTTCGATTCCTTAAGTGTAAATTATAAACTACGCCATTCGCCAATTCTGACAGTTGGACACGTAGTACATAGAGCTGTTGAAAAAAATTTTGCATAAATTTGTTTTAGTGCCTTAGTGTACACCTGCAGTTTGACTACAAGCACACAATATTAAGGAATACAGAAGTGAAATAGCCAGTAGGAAGGCGAACTCAGTCATACATGCCAGTAAAATGGCTTCCCTGGCCAGCAACATGGCGGATATGACTACTGCCAATCAGCGCGAGGCAGCTGCCCTGCTAGCCGGCAGCTAGACCAATAGAAGTGGCGAAACAGCTAGGGTGGGTGGGCAGGGTACACATTGCCCCCCTCCCCTAAATGTTGGAAAGGGCGCCGAAAACAATAGTGGATGGGCGCCCAAATATTGATATATTTAATTTTTAAGGAAATGTATGTACAAAGTAGACCTGCCGGTCAAATATTGTTGTATATATACTTGCTTCTAGATTTTGTAAAACGAAATTAAAATTTGTAAAGGAATTTAAAATTGCTTACTTGAAAAAATGATAGAAGGGAGGGCGCCAAAAATCCTGCCCCTCCCTAAATTTAAGAGCTTGTTTCGCTACTGGCCAATAGGAAACCTGCCGTAACATGTAGTAACCAAACAGACACGACGCTGGTATTAACAGCCAATAAGCGAGGAAGTTCTCCAATAGCAAATGAGCCACCGCGTTATTTCACGTCTGTATTAATATTTAGTCTCTGCTTCAAGGTCATCCATAGATTGTTTTCAATTGGCAGTAGCTTGAGATTCCAGTTGCTAGTCGAAGATGTATGACTAAGGACCGCTGTTTTTCGCGAAAAGAATTTTGCGCCACTTTGATTCAGTGCCTTACGTGCACGTCTGAAGTTCTGCTTCGTAATCAGTCATTGGATATTTTAGTTGTCACGAGCCTTGGTATTCTACCGGCAAATCACAGACGTATGGTGTTGTATTAACCGTATTTTGATAGGCACAGTTAAATGAGAGACGTCACTTTACAAATACAAGCTGCCAATAATCATGAAGCGGAATTGCAGATGTGCATACAAGGCACTGAAACAAACTGGGGAAAAATTCTTTTCGCGAAAAACATATGAAAACTTATGATGTCGCCTTAACCTTGTTTTGATTGGCACAGTCAAATGAGAGACGTCTTTGCACGTATTATACTCAGCCAATAACAACGAAGAATAGCTACAGATGTGTAGTTGGCGTGTCCTTATTTTCACACAAAATTTGTTGACCTATACATCTGGTACGCACTTTTCACTCCATTTTCACACTTCCGCTTCGCCATTCAAGAGCAACTACCGATGAGGTAGCAAGGAAGCTGCATATTTTATAAGATGATTGCTGTAATAAAAGTTTATGGCCACGTCTTGAAACTAATGGCGAGCTGCGCAGTTTGTAGCCAATAATAGGTCCCGACTGCGAAACAAACAACACGGGTTGTGGAGTTACGTTAACCGCTGAAGGGCTTACAAGTGGAAAATATTCGCAATTCTTTATTGGCATAAAATTGTGTTTTACTCTAAAAAAAAATCTCAGCCACTTTTGCCATAACGACATTTCAAAGTCAAAATTTGCACTTTTCCCTTATTATCCACTGCGAAAACCAATAACCTTAATGAAATGAAATATTTCACAATGAAACTACATATCGAGGACTATGGCTTGAAATACATAAAAACCCATATCAAAATATTTTTGTATTTAAAAAAAATTGCAGTAGTTTTAATTGTCTTTGATACTTTAATCACGTAGTTTCAATGTGAAGTATTTCATTTCGCTACGTTTATTCGTTTTCGCAATGAATAAGGACGAAAAAAACGTATATTTTGATTTTTAATTGTCACTATGGTAGAAACTGGCAGACCTAATTTTTTTAAAGAGGAAAATTTACTTCCACATAACATCTGCAAAACTAACACTATTTCATACAAACATAAAATCACGATTTTCCCCACTTCAGCACTCGTAACTTGCACATTAATATTTCGCTTGAGGTGTTGCAACATGTGGAATATCTGACCTGACAAGTATACTTCATTCACTTAATTATGTTTTAACTATCTACAGTGCTGCCAACACGACCAGTAGCGGATGGTACAGAATATAAAGCTATTTGATATTTGCTATACCTTCTTAAGTCTCAGTATTTTCGCCAAGCACTAAGTACTGATACTGTGGTAATTAAAGGGTTCTTACAGCAACATACAATTAAAATTCAAGGACTTCCAAGGACTTTTCAAGGACTGTCTACTGATATTTCAAGGACCGCAGTAAATTACATTCAATACGCCAAATTTTCATTTGAATATTTAAGGTTTTATTTGCAACATTTCTATTACGACCCTCCCCTCTCCCCCCCACTTTAAATAAAGTTTCACTAACGGAAAATGAACCAAAAATTTTCAATTTCACTTAAAATTAACACCTTTATATATAATGAAATTCAATCATATTTATTAAAAAGTTTCGTGAAAATAAATTACGCTGAATCACAAAATAAGTGCATTTTAAAGAGAGACATTTAATTTAAAAAAAAATCAGACTTACCGGTTCTAATGTCAACAAATATGGCTGACGCCATGCTCCTGCTTAAGTATTAGCACACGTTAGAGTATTTTATTCTCAATTCAAAGTATTAAAATTACCACCAATTACATACTGTAACTGAATAAATAAAAAATAAGTAAGCAAAGAGAAATATCGTCGGTCACTAACTGCGCAACGTACAGTGCGAGATTATTGGTACAAAATACCGCTTCGGAAGTGGTCGGGCAACTTCGACATGACAAATGTGGGAGACATTCCACTTTGCAGCATGCACTGCGCGCTAGCTTGTCTCACACCTGACACGTAATTTATTTTTTAATACTCTTCGTAAATACTGCATTTCGTATGGGCCACTTTTCCTTTTCAAAACTTTTTAGCTTCTTTTGTGCACCTCTTCTCTTCCAAAAAAAAAAAATTTGCCATTAAATTATAGCAGCTGCAGATTACTACTTGTTGCGAGCACATAAAAAAAAACCACTGGGCGTAACCTAATGTGCTGTGGTATGCCAGACAGTGTATCAATTTCACAGACACTGCAAAAGTCTGTTATCATCAAGTAAATTATATTACAGAAATAATGTGTGGACAAAATATGGTTTCCTATTTCTGAGAAAGGATTATAATGTTAGGAAAACAGCTAGAACATTAGGTAAGTAAACCCAACAATTTAAGGACTGGATTAAATCAATGACTTTTCAAGGCCTTTTAAGGACATGTTCAAAGTTCCAGGACTTTCCAGGACCGTAAGAACCCTGGTAATAATTAGATGTACGAGTATTTCGCGTATTAATCTGGTAGCAATCTAGACTTCTCAGTCCTATACACACACTGGCCATAGTCATCCACCGGCTCCCAACCGTACAAGTGGGTAGCCACACGAATTATTTTATTATTTACTGCTGGCTTGCAACCTACGAAGGTGTCATAACAGCTGTCGTCTAATGAGGAAAGTTGCAGTGATATACAGGTTATTGGCGTTCAACCCGACCTACAATCAATACACGAAATACTTCTGCCTGTAATCAAATGCAACTAGTTTCGACTGGAAAGGGGAAAAATTTCAGCTTGAGGCGTAACCTGAGTAAAATTTTCAAGTGTTCAATAAGTCACGAGAATGGCTTCTCGGTCATGTGCTGGTTAATCTGCTGGAGAGGAGGGTAAACTTAGCTTACGTCTTTGAACGTTTCTTGCAATGGGACAGAATAACGTACTGAATTATTGTGGACATAAACCATTGCAGTATTATGTCGTCCCAGAAATCTTAGAATGAGACTAAGAAACAATAAACAAACGAAAAACGAAAAATGAGACAAGTCTGGTTTGCCTCTAGACCACACATCTATAAACCAAAATAACAGAACATGAAAGATCCCATAAGGAATTTGTCAACAACAAATAAAGGACAATAATATAAGCATCCAAAAATAAAAGTCGAAATATAAAACAAAATAATTGGTAAAATTCATGACTTCACAGTTAATACAGCACAGGCAATACTGGGACGAGAACAATGTTGGACACAAGACAGGATAACAACGACGACGTCACAGACAACACATTAGACACTAAAGAACACAGTATATTTCTAAATACAATACCGACTTTTCGCGACGTTTCGGGAGCTGACATCTACTCCCAACTCCATGTGAAGTAAAAGTCTCGTTCTAAGATTTCTGAGACGCCATAATGTTGCAATGGCGTATGTCGACAATAGTACAGTAAGATGTTGTTAGCTGACAAAACTAGCCAATTGGCGCGAAACAAATGTAAACAGCAGCGGTGCGTGGTGACTGTGTTGCAAGGTAATCTGCGCTTGTTCTCAACTGTACTTTTTTACTTCCTCGTGTACACATCAGCCTCTCAGGTGTGGTTGTACAGCGAACGTCATACCACAGAATATTTAGGAATACAGAAGTGAAATAGCTGGTAGAACAGCGAACTCAGTCACACACGCCAGCAAAATGGCTTCCCTGGCCAGCAACATGGCGGAACCCCCTTCCACCAATGAGGAAATCCTCGACGCTTACCTAATTGGGGTACTTTATTACATGCGGAATGAGGAACTAATGTCTACTGTTCAGCCAAGCATTAGTCGCTTTGTTTGCACTTTCTTTTTTATCTTCCTTGCTGGTCAATGTTACCGAAACTCACCCGTCTTCGCCGGCTTTTTTTGGTTGTCGGAATAGTTATTTCACTTGGGCGACTATTTTATTCTTAATTTGTATAGTTCTGTTGATTTTGGACAGTGGCTCGCTCTTCGGGGGCATAGAAAAGTAAGATGTCGGCGAACATTGGAATACCCAAACGTCAGTAAAATTTGAACTGCTCATCAAAATTTGATGATGTTATTTTGCCGAGTAGATATTTAATCAGCTGGCGTTTATTTATGTAGCACTATGCGGGAGTATGCTTTACTTTCGAGTAAAATTTAAAAACTGTTTCTAGAAAAATAAGGGCTTGAAACCACAAAATCTACAAAAAAGGAAAACTGTATTTTTTTTTTTTTTTAGTTTTAATGTGATAATATATAGTAGGCCTGTATAATAATAATAATAATAATAATCGAATTTCTGAAATACTCGCGGTTTTACTTGAAAATAATTTTACTATCCGAAAATCTCTGCGCGAGAGACTTACGGATGAACATCTGTGTAAACGTATTTTGCACTTTCAGTTGTCAACATGTCATTTTATGACATAGTATTACTGCTCGACAAACCTAAGTGTGTCCTCGGAAAATATGTGAACTACAGCCCCTCCTCTTCTGGTGTACCTTATCTCCCACTCTCCTTCGACCCGCTACACCCTCCCAACCAATAGCGAGCAAGTAGCCTGGCCGTCGCGACAAGCAGTGCGTACAGTCTCATCAGCCAGAAAGTGACAACCAGCGTGTAGTTGTCCCACCTTTATTTCATGAGTTGCACAGGCATATTATTCCTATTACTAGGGCCACGATTTTGTCGCGAAAAGATTTTTGCCCCACTTTGTTTCAGTGTCTCTCGTGCACATCGGCAGCTCTACTTCATGGCTATTGGCAGCGTGTCTTTGTTCAGACACGTCCCTCATTTGACTGCACCAATCAGAATAAAATTATTTTGACTCCTTACGTCTGTAATTTGCCAAGGCAAGTGAGAGTAAAATCATCCAATTACGGGCGATGTAGCAGACCTTTAGACGTGCACATGACGCATCGAAACCAAATGTTGCAAAAATCGTTTCACCATAAAATCGCGGCTCTACCTATTACACATTGTCGCTTACGATATGAATATAGTGTACATAGAGGGAGGACTCCAAGACTTCCCCTCCGCTACCTTCACACGGCAACCCAGAAACACTAGCACTCTTACCTCCCCTACCCGGGACTACACTTAGGTTTGTCGAACAGTAAAATTAAAGGCGCATTGTACAAGTCCATACTTTTTAAAATGTTCTGCGCTCAGATTTTCATACTTAGACAGCACTGGCGGCTCTATGGTTGTTGGCAGGTAGGACACAAGTTACATAGAACTGTATAGTGTTGTGTGCTAGTTGATGCTGCAGCCACTGACACACTGGCATGTAGGTGCCGCTTATTACTGACTGGTTACAACACAGTAAGTAGCCAGTATATATTTCATGGTCATTGGTATACGGCGGTGTGTTCACACGAGTGTACAGTTCTCAGTATCTTGTGCCCTATACCTAGGGAACCCTGTTTTTCGCGAAAAGAATTTTGCCCATTTTGTTTTGGCGCCTTACGTGCACATCTGCAGTCCTGCTTTGTGATCAGAGACTGGATATTTTAATTCTAACGAGCATTGGTATTCTACCGGCAAATCACAGACGTGTGGTGTTGCAGGAACGTTATTGTAATTGGTTCAGTCAAATGAGATACGCGGCTCTTCACACAAACACGCTGCCAATAAACATGAAGCAGGATTGCAGATTTGCACGTAAGGCGCTGAAACAAACAGGGTTCCCTACCTAAATCTGCCAATAACCCTCGAGCCGCCATTATCAGCAGCTATTATTCATGGCCAGCAATTGGCTCTTTTTAACTGATATTCGTTTTAACGTTTTACCTCAAAACCCAGACGTGTGGTAAGGTTTTTTTTTTATTGGTACCGACAAATGAGAAAAAGTTTTTCTACAAAGGCACGCTGTCAATAGCAACAAAGCAAAACTGTCGTGGTACTGCGATGATACGACTTGGCAGACCGGACAACGACAGAGGTTCGGGCTGCAATTAGGCCAACATTAGAAAACCATGGAAGACAGCAACTCACCTCACCCCCCTCGTAGTGGCGCAATAATGAGGACAAGCACGCCGATATAACGTCTTGTTACCCAGTAAACCAGGTCTGTCGTCCGCCAACACTCGTC
Source organism: Medauroidea extradentata (assembly GCA_003012365.1). NCBI lineage: Eukaryota > Metazoa > Arthropoda > Insecta > Phasmatodea > Phasmatidae > Medauroidea > Medauroidea extradentata. The sequence continues at coordinate 27,046 of PNEQ01066110.1, read as the reverse complement.
AGATCAACAGCAGTCCAGTTCTCCTCTGGGGCTCGGGGGTTGAGTCTCGGTAGGGACGTGCTCGTCCGTCGATACCGTCTCCTCATCAATCCAGCTTTCGGTAAGGTCGTCAGATCTAATTAGGTGGCAGTAGCAACCTTCGACATAATTTCTTATATTAATAACCAGTTTGTGCTTCCCTCCTTAATTGATATTGTTACAAGTATAGCAAAAAAATTTACATGTGAGCACTTCTCTATTTACTCTGGGATACAGGTCTTATAATTCGAAATAAAGAAGTTGAATTAGTTTATTGATTTACTAGCTCAAAAAGCTTACAAAAATACGCAAAACAGCAATCAGTTATAAGTTTCACAACAGTCTTAGTTATGCACACAATTACTACTGTGACACAGAAACGTTAATAAACTTTGACAAATAAAGCACAAAAATTTCTACCATCAATTAAGTAAATACTACAAATCACAATAAAAATTCAGTCATATTCAATCAACAATCTTTCAAATAGTGACAATGTACAACCTTATCAGTCCGAAGTGGTTATGGCTCACTGTGTGCTGCGCAGCACCCCGAGTGCATCACTGTCTTCACTCCTGAGGTCTTCGGTTCGACTCCCGTCGCGCACCTCCTTGTTCGTCGACCCGCAGCAGCAGTCCTATTGTTCCGCCCAATACTGCTCCTAAGGCATACGCCTGTAGCCTCCCAGTAGACTGATGCCACAAGCATAGCAACTTCCTCTAGTACGACCAATAGTGAAACTCTCTCAAATCTGTTGATTCGGGGCTTTTATACTCTGGCCAAACTTCGGGGATTCACCGCATTACTGGGGTCTAAATATAGATATTAAATCATGCTGCGGACGTGACTCGAGTCTCGTAGGCCAGCCTCGTAGGGTAAAAGCGCAGTTGGATGATGTAGTTTCGGAGGGGTTCCCATCACGTAGCCGCCCGGCTTGTGAATCAGATGCTGCGACACAGCTTCCGACCACCCAGCCTCCAGATACACGGCATGCAACAATATAATACATTGCAGGGAAAGGAAATTTTCGCTAATTCAATTACCTGCATGTTAGAATCAACTATCCTATACATAGTCAAGTGCCGTCCATTAGTCAGCTAGCTCCTACTCAGTGTAACAAGAGACAATGAACAAATAGACGGGGCTTGAGTATGCATAGTACAGCAGATTATAGCGTGCAGGTAATTGAATTCGCGAAATTTTCATGTCCCCAATACATTGCAAATGTTATTGTATTTCGAGTACCTGCCATTGCTGTAGAGTAAATGCCTTGTCTAAATTTTAGGGACCTGAAAAATTCGAGTTATCATTTGGACAAGAGCTAGCATTCAACGAACTATAAGTTCTTGTCTTGGCCCCAGTCTTATTTGACAAATACTGGAAGGTGAAAAGCCAATCGTAAACAAGCAACTAAATTTAGGCCCAGTCATATAATAGCACTGTGTCAGTGAGCAGCCAGATAAGAACTGTTGTGAGCTTCAGTAAGTAGGCCTATATATTCTTGGAGGCTAGGATAAATGTCAGTGAACTCGCGAATTTTTCCCTTCTATACTAAATAACCATCTAAATTGCCCTCTTAGGGCCATGCCGTTTACTTTCAACAGTTTTACGATACTATTTATTTAAGCTTAAACGAGAGGATAAACAAAAAATCGGTCTGGCAGATTTGTTTGAAATAGCTTTTTTTTTTTCAAAGCAAGAAATTATACAGTTTTGACTATAAAATTCATTAACCAAAATATCGTTAGTTACATAATTAGTTAAAATCATAGTATTTACTGCCTTGAAAAAAATCAGCCAACATGGAGAAGACGATTTTAAACAAAACTGCCAGACAGATTTTGAAATCAGCTGTCGTTTAGGCGTAAAAAAAAAAAGTAGAAACTAGACAGCATGGCCTTAAAGATAAACTTTGAGCAGAAATGTTTTCGCGAAAATCAGGGGTCCGTATGCACGAGGAGATGCTCTATTTGGCAACAGTGCAGCGTGTTACCCGGGTGTCTCTGAGTGGTCCTTGTTCAGGTCGGCGAATCGCACGACGCGGTCCAGGCGAACAAGGAAGTGGCTTGTCCAAGGAGGAACAGTCGATGCCTGTGCGCGAAGAGTACCAAGAACTACCGCCACGTTAATTTAACTACTTACAGCAGCTGACATCACTGACGAGTTGTTCTTTTCCTACTGAAGCTGCTGACCAGTAACTAGAGAGTTGGGATTTAACGTCTGGGCACAGAATATGTAGGAATACAGAAGTGAAATAGCCGGTAGAACAGCGAACTCGATCACACACGCCAGCAAAATGGCTTACCTGGCCAGCAACATGGCGGAGACGCCTACCGCCAATCAGCGTAAGGTGGCTGCCCTGCTAGCCGGCAGCCTGGCCAATAGGAAACCTGCAGTAACATACAGAAGCCAAACATACACGGGGCTGGTATTAACAGTCTCGGACAGCCAACAAGCGGCGAAGATCACCCGTATCAAACGAGCCGCCACGTCATTTCACGTCTGTGATACTATCTAGCCTGTGATCTGGGTTAGATGGAGGCTGTACTTCTGGTCGACAGTACTCATATGTAGGGACTCCTGATATTCGTGAAACAAATTTGGCGCACTTTGTTTCAGTGACTTACGTGCACACATGCAGTTCTGCTTCATAATCTGTGATTGTACGTCTTAGCTCTGACGTGTCTTGGGGTTTCACTGGCAAATCACAGACTTGTGAAGTAGTAGTAACGTTATTGTGATTGGCACAGTCAAAAGAGAGACATCGCTTCAAAAAGACAAACTGCCAATAACCATGAGGCAAAGCTACATATGTGTACGTAAGTCACTGACTGAAACAAAGTGGAGCGATATTCTTTTCGTGAATATCAAGAGCCCCTACTCATATCCCATGTGTGGACGTTTCAATGGTGGTAATGTGTCTCGAATCTAACAAATTGTGATTAGGGACCTGAAAATGTAGTGTTTTTCCTTTAAAGGGTGTTCAAGTGAGATAACATCATAATTTTATATTTTCATGAAATATTGTTAGTTTTATAGACGATACAAATGAGTATATTTTACTCTTACAAAACAATTTTAGCTTCCATAGTTTTCTCGGGACGGGTTGTCAAAGTCAAAATTTGCTTGTTTCGCTGCCATGCAAATAGTGAAAACCAACTGACCTACTTAAACCAAATTATTCACTGTGAACTTACATCCCATGGGCTATGCAATAAAACATATAAAAAAAAAACCGCAAAAGTCAAGAGTAAATTAAAATTTCAGCAATTTTTTTAAAAATACAAAATCAGTTCGCGGAATTTTTTCAAGTGTTTTATTACGTAGCCCATACTATCTTATTTCACTGTGATTTATTTCACATACGTAAGTCAGTTGGTTTTCACTATTTGCATGATAGCAGAACATGAAAATTTTGACTTTGACGCACCGTTATGAGACAACTACGCCAGCTAAAATTGTTACGTAAGAGGAAACTGCACTCACAAGTATCGTCTACAAAACTAACACTATTTCACATAAATATAAAATTATGACTTTATCGCACTTGAACACCTTTAGAGCCTCGCTCTTTGTTTCGTAGTCGTTTCGAAGAAAATTTTTTTAACACAAATTAATACATACATCAAAAATTCATTCTTACAGTTTTTAAACACTTATATATCATCGTATGTATCTGAATTTTTCTGTTGCAATGCACCAAACAGATATTTAGAAATTTGCCCCTGAAATATCACATAATTTGTGTGTCAAAATAAGCCAATAATGAAGCAAATTTTTTTTTACTAGCAATCGGTATTTTATTTAAAAAAAAAAAAGCTCTGGCAAAATTGTGTATCGTATGACAATACACAGGCTGAAATTTATTCAAACCATTTTGGTACAAAAAAAACATTCGAGGTATTTGCAATTATTTGAAATAAATTAAAAGTCATGGACAGAGATGACGGTTTAACGCGGAAAAAAAATTGCCTGTTTTCTGGGTTTCAACACACGTTCAGCTTATGAAAATATGACTGGCTTTCGTTTGTGCTTAAAAGCTGTTGCCCTATTTGACTGAACCAATAAGAATCCCGGTATTGTAATATTTGGTGCCTGTTATACATAGGGACATGCAAAATTCGCGTTATTCTCTGACGTCTGACTAGACTCCAAGTGACTATAGGCTCGTTCGACGTCTCCCGCTGGCCGATATTGTCGTGGCTTGCCGTGAAGAATGCTTACACGGTAGAGAGACCAATATCTCTGTAAAGACGTAACACACGTACATGACAACACATGGCCAATTTAATTGGACATTATACTCTGTTATGTATAGGAAAGTTAAGTTTAGTCTGCTACCACATGAAAACGCGAATTTTGCATGTCTCTAGTTCTACGTAGCGTCTGGTGTGTAACACCGAATCATACTTGTGGCAAGAAACCACAGTGTTTTCAAGGGTATGTTGGCACAAAACATTTTCGCGATAAACCATCATCTCTTGTCATGGACTTAAACCAAGTGGTGTAGACATCTTTCCAGCACAAAACCGTGGTTCTACTTACGTATATTGTAGTCTGGTCTCTATAAGCGTGTGCCGTGTGCTGGAGGACAACCCTGACAGCGACCTTCCATGGTCGCGGGGCGTGGTCCACCTGGCCTTGTTCGCTCTCACGTGTTCGTGTGTGCGTGCATGCCTGAGTTCCGGTCTAAGTGCGTCTGTGCACGACTGCCGTTCCGCACCGCCTGCGACTGCATGTATGCTCGCTGCCGCCAGCACACGTCACTGCTTGTCTCTGCCAGTGTCGCCAACAATCATAGCTGCCGCCACGATTTAGTACCGTCGTTAAGAGAGGGGGGTTAGTAGATTTTTGCCCTGCTTTGTTTCGGTGTCACACGGCAGCTGTGCTTCAAGGTTATTGGCAGCGTGTCTTTGTTCAGACACGTTCCTCATTTGACTGCACCAATCAGAATAATATTATTGTGACTCTTGACTGTTGTAATTTTCTCAAGGCAAGAAAAAGTAAAATCATCAAATCGCAGACGATGTAGCAGAACTGCAGGTGTACACATAACACATTGAAAAACCAAATGTAGCAAAAATATTTCCGCCATAAAGTCGTGGCTACACATATTACGAATAAGAAAAGAAAACATACAAGCTGAAAATGTTTAATGATATTAAAAAAAAAAAAAAAAAAACTCGCATGTTACTTTATATTTAAAGGCTTCGGTGGTAAATAAGATAAGCATAATTCCTGTAGTATTCAGTTATGGTGCAATAAATAGAGAGCCGGAAATGTGGCGGGTTCAACGACCAGCAGGCTGGACTTCACAGTCCTATGTACACTATGTCCTCAGATACTTGTACATTGTCTGCAGCTCCAGTGAGTGGATAGTTGTATATTGACAAGGTAGCGCGGAAGTCTGTGAGTGTTTACATGCAGCTCTGCTATTGGTTCACATGACTCAAGGAAGAGTTATTATAAAATAGCTATACATATTATATTTTGTGTGTGTTTTATATTTGTTTTTTCTTGTTCGTTTTCGTGCTTTGATCAGCAAAACATGAGCAATGGCATAGCCATCTTTAGTAAAAGGCCGCGGCATCAGATCTGGCAACACTGTCAGGAAGGGTCATTTTAACACTTCTTTTAGCTCTCCAAAGGCAATGGCCGTACCTGATTCGTTATTCTGCTCTACATACCGGCGAATCAGGGGAAGCCACTGCCTTTGGCGAGACAAAGAAGTGTTAAAATGACCCTTCCTGACAGGGTTGCCAGATCTATGGCCGCGGCCTTTTACTAAAGATGGCTATAGCAATGGCATATGTCCATAAACCAATAAATTCTAACACAAAAAATACATACACCCAGATGGCACCTTAATTATACTTCTTACTGGTTAAATTTTTAATTGCGTAATCCCGTGTGTTTGGAGCATAAGAGACGAGGTCGCAGTGCGCACATACAGTAGTGAGCGCAAGACGCGGACGTCATTAAGGGCGGTAATGAGTTTTGTGTTGCTGTGCAGCTCGTCCTAATGGCGTCGTTAGACGGGAAACATCGTCGTCCGTCCCACACCAGTACCAAGTACACGGCGCACGTCCGGACGTGGTGTTAGTCATGCATATTTCACTTAGTCGACCTCCTCGACTTTCTGTTGAAAAAAATAACCACAGCCGTCTGGCCGCGGTGTTGGATGTGGCAACCCTGCGCCACAGAATATTTAGCAATACAGAAGTGAAACATTCGGTAGGAAGGGGAACTCAGTCACACACGTCAGCAAAATGGCGTCCTTGGTCAGCGACATGGCGGAGACGCCTGCCACCAATCAGCGTGAGGCAGCTGCTCTGATAATCGGCAGCCAGGCCAATAGGAAACCTGACGTAACATGCAGGAACCAAAACAGACACGGGGCCGGAATCAACAGTCTCGGGTTGCCAATAAGCGGCGAAGTTCACCAATACCAGACATTGTACTCAAGCCGCAACAATTTAGTCAACTAGCTTCTACTCAGTGGAACAGTAGACAATGAACGAATAGACGGGGCTTGAGTATACATAGTACAATGGATTCTAGTCTACAGGTCGTTGAATTCGCAAACTTTTCCAGTCTCTAGTCACAGACTAAACAGTAATACAGACGCGAACTGACGCGGCGACTCGTCTGGGCAGCACTTTGTTTCAGTGTCTTACGTGCGCACCTGCATTTCTGCTTTGTGGTCAGTGATTGGATTCCTTAAGGGTGCGGCCTACCGCAATTTTCATCATCATTATTTTACTTTGTATTTTAACCAGATAATTTTTTTCTTGTTTTAGACACAAAATGTGACTATATTTGGCTCTAATGAAAAATTTATATGTCTCATAGTTTTCGCGTAATGGCTTGTTAAAGTCATATTTTGCATGTTTCCGTTTTAAGGACTACACTAAAACCAACTGATAAACCAAACTCAAAAAAATCACAGTGGATAGAGACATTACTGGCTACAATGACATGCTCATAAAATTAAAGAATAAAAATTATTTGTATTTTAAAAAAATTATTGAACTTTTTAAATTTTTATATTCAGTTTCAGAATTTTTTAAATTCAAATAATTTTTATTCTTTAATTTTATGAGCATGTCATTGTAGCCTGCAATGTCTTTATCCACTGTGATATTTTTGAGTTTGGTATATCAGTTGGTTTTAGTGTGGTCGTTAAAACGGAAACATGCAAAATATGACTTTAGCAAGCCATTACGCGAAAACTACGAGAGATAAAAATATTTCATAAGAGCCAAATTTAGTCACATTTTGTGTCTTAAATAAGAAAAAAAAACATTTGGTACAAATAAAAAATTAAAAAAATTGTAATGAAAATTGCGGTAGACCGCGCCCTTAACATCACCCGCAAATCACAGACGTGTTGTGTCACAGTTATCCGTGTACTGATTGGCATAGACAAATGAATAATGACTCTGCACAAAAACACTCTGCCAATAATCATGAAGTTGAGCTGCAGGTACGCACATAAGGCTCTGCAACAAAGTGGGGCAAAAATAATTTCGCGAAAACTACCGGGCCCCTAGCAGGCCTAATGGTACAGGATAAACAAGTTCTTGTTTATTCTCTGATATGGGCGAGCATAAATGTAGACCATTCAGGTTCTCAGACTGTCAGTTACGAGCTGCCGATGTGTGAATCTAGTTGACGCCATGTGTTTCCACGTTGCTCGGAGTTATAGGGCGTGATTCTAAGGTAACGAGGTCCTCGCTCGCTGTTTCCTTCACCTCCGAGCGACGCAGAGATGTACCGGTAGATGGAGCTATTTGTATGTGTGCGTATACGCTCCGTTTTACGATCGGTAGATCTACCCTAGTGCGCGAGGGTCTCTATGACGTCGTACATCTGTTGGAAGAGAGAAGGACGCGCCGAACTCGTAGGGTGAATATACAGGATGTTTAGAAATACTTTTACAAACTTGGAGACAGTGTTTATTAAGACTGGGTTTCAGCCGACATATTGATTTTTATTATTTTTCGCTCTTTTGCAATAATAATACTAACAATTATAAATATGCGATTACACCGCAAATTCTATTTACACTGTGCTACAGTACATACATTGCTATTTAGCTGTTAACTTATAGTTGCGCCGCTGTCTGCGTGGATTTTTTTTTAAATTAATAATTTACCCGACTAATAGCGACCGAACTATATATTACTAGCTCAACTGTCATGTCTGTACTGTAGCACAAAATAAATATAATTTGCTGTATAATCACCGATTCAACATTTTTCTTCTCAAAATCAAAAAGAAAAAAAAAAACGAAAAACAATAAAATTCAATATGGTGACTGAAACCGAGCCTTAAGGAGCCTGCCTACCTGCCCTTCAGATACGTTTCAGCAAGTTACGACTATTCTCTTTTTTGACGAAATTATTGAACACACGTTATATTTGTATATCTATGAAAAGAACACACTTCAAACTATGTCGCTATAGTTTTAAAAATTCAGCATGTTTATTAGAAACATTATTTTCTGGCCCTTCAAAACGACCAAAAAATGGCTTTTCCAGACTGCCGTATCTGGGAAAACAATAACCGGATTCGAAAAACACAACTACAGAATCAAACGTTAAACTTTTAACTATACTGGCCACATATAATATAATATGTGGTCACGGCCTAAAGTCCCGCAGGAAAATAGATAATAGTAAAGCACTGCACGCCAGCTGAGTGGCTTGCACGGAGAGGCGATAATATATTATACATGTGGGTTAGTGGTAACCTTACCGCTCCTGCCTCACACACAAACGCAGCCTATATAGGGAGGCACCTTAAGCTGAAGTCACAACCACACTTAACGTACGTACGAACACACACAGGGTTGCTACAGAATTTCTACATCAAATTTCCCTGACTTTTCCAGGTTTTCCAGACAAAAATTACGAATTTACAGTATTCGCTAAGCCAGCAGCCATGCAGATGCTACTCCAGCCCAGAAGTCAAGCTAGCCAACTATAGACAAGAACCGCAAAAGACTGCAAACTCCTATTGCTAAGCCTAAAGTTTATTCTACAATTTTGAATTTCCAGTCACCAGAAGAAATTTCCCTGACTTTTCCAAGTTTTCCCTGACCACTTTTAAATTCCCTGACTTTTCCAGGTTTTCCCTGCTTTCAAGAAATCCTGTAGCTTTCCAGACTTGTAGCAACCCTGACACACGTACGTTAAGTATCAGAGATTGTACTCACAAGAATATTTAATCTCGGCACGCACGGAAATTGTTTATGCCATAACAATATGTCGGTAATATACGATCGCAATTTATTTTTATTTCTCGAAGCGAATTACACAATTATTAATCACGAAATAAACTATAACTCAAAATAAATTAATATTGAATTGAGTCTTATGTTTGCACATGCATCATTTACAACCACAACTCAGCGTACGTATGTACGAAGTATAAATCTACACGTACGTACGCGCGCACGTTAAATGGTGGTTGTGAATCCAGCTTTACACCAAAACAAGAAGAAAAAAGTCCATACAGACATAGGTCCAGAAATCCTTAATTTTTTAGTTAATAGTGATAATATAGTTCAATGTGTTGCAACGTAACCGGTAGTAAAATTTATGTCGTTAGCTAACTGAATTATGTTATGCATATGTTTTTTGTTTTATTTAGTTAACATATTTTATACACTGATTTAAACAAATCCGTGCAACAGTTTTTCTATATCTGCTGTCGTTTAGGATTAAAAAATTATTATCATAAAATCAGTAGAAATGATAGATCCTTACTAATGAAAGTGTAAAAAATTTTCATCCGACCAAAAACCCATGAATATTATTTTGTAACATAAGAGTGTTCATGACATAATTTTGAAGTAGGCCCTACAGAATGCCAGCACAAAAACGCGATTTCTAAATAACTAAAACGTAATTAATATTGCAACAGTATTAACTATTTTTCCACCCAATATTTTACTTGTCTTACACCAACATTCAAAAAACAAATTTAGGGAGGGGTTGAAATAAGCCGTCTTTGTCGTAGGTCTACCTTACAAAATGGTCTGGATCAAGGGGGACGATGCTTAAGTTGTTGCGAGATTATTCCGAAATCCGAAATCACGAATCTCACTTCCCACATTTCGAAACCATTATCTCACTATGGCGAAATGGTATTCTTGAGTAAAAATTCCGCAGTGCGAAACGTGACAGTGAAATTGCTGTGAATTCCGAACTTCTTGTCGTCAATCAAGAGCAACCGAAACAAACAACCTTTCATTCATTACTTTGAAAAACGTAACAAACGAGAAAGACTATATTTATCTCTCCTCTGTCTGCTGTTTGTTAACCGTGCTGCTTTAAATCGATAGGAAGAGAAGATTCCCTTGTAGGCATTTCCCTAACCTATTTCAAATAGGCAATTGTATGCGCTACATATCTTTTATTCAGTCTAAGAACCTTTACAAAATTCTTGTCGCTCAATCCAAACTCATGTTTCGTTCCCAAAATACACGATGGCATGCACTACATTATTTTCCAACCATTTTAATTCCCTCATAACTAAATGTTGCATCTTTGTAGATTTTTTTAACGGAACTTATCGCAATATATGACAAAAGTGTCATGGCTGTCGGCTTCGAGGCATTGCGGAATCACATCTCATCACCCAAAGAGGAAGTGAGATTATTCCGAATGGAATTTTTTCACTACGAAATTATTTTCACTCAAGAATCGCAAAACGAATTCCATTACGAGATTTCTAGGAATCTCGCAATGTAATTATTTCACAACTCAAAAATCGGGCCCCAGTGCTGTTTCTTATGGCGTATTCCAAAGGACTACATTGAGTCCGCACTCGGTGCGCACATTAAACTCTGAAAGTGCGGCTGTCACGTGATTGCCCGCAAAAAAGTTCATATTGTTTATGCCCTAACAACTGTAATACGCCGCACTTTCAGTGCAAAACATTTGTGACAACAAAAAAAATGTTTTTCAACATAAAATTTATTATACCTAGATATTATTTAAAGTGGAAATGCAGGTCCACGACGTTTGCGAAGTTATTCTATCACTATTTTCTTTTATTTTTTTCCCAAGAACTAAAAGTAGTTAAATAATCACGAATCACTCGTCGTTACTAACCTTATCCTCAACGTAATAACAAACATTATTATCAAGATAACAACTGTATTTTCACTAATTATTGATCATATTACGTTCTTAAAATGCAGGAGTGTCAGTTGACAGCAGAAACAATTTACGTATTGTTTACATGTCACAGGTCGTCGCCATACTTGCACTCAGACAACCGCACTGTCTCCAGGGCCAGTGCAGTAAAACTTGCCCGCGGTGCGCACCCAGTGCAAGTCACTATTGGAACACGCGGTACTCGCCCAGTGCGCGCCGAGTTCAGTCGAGTGCAGTCATTGGAATATGCTATTATACTCACTATACGGTCGAACTAACCCTTCTCCTCGCGCCTAGGGTATCACCCTACACAAACAGGCAACCACTAGGCCAAGATATCCCTAGGCTGGAGTCGCTACCGGCGACGCATTATCTTGACAAGTAGGGTGAAGAGGAGAGTTCGGCACCGACTGCCCTTTGGGGCTGGAGGGGTAGGTAGGGGTGAGAAGGAGGGGGGTCACAGGGGTGATGTAAAGGGCGACTAGAGGTATCGTTTACACGCATATTTTAAGACTGCGTGGCTGATAAATTAACACTGAACATATAAATTGATTTCTACGCTTTTTTCGAAGCCAATGTGGATAAAATACTCAATGACAATCCTAGGAAATGGTATTTGTAAACTTCATGAGCAAATATTTATCCAGAATTACTAATTCCTTACGCGTGATCTCTTGCGCCGCAGTTAAATGCACGAGGTTCCGGCGTCAGAGATTGTGCCTCAGTAGTTCGTAACACTGGAAACTATTTTGTTTAAAACGTTGGCTAAAAATATTTCCTAGGATTGCCATTGTTTAATTTTCGCGAATTCGCTTCAAGAAATCTAGTTATAGATTAATGATATTAGTATTGAATTATGTACCACACCCTCTTAAGGCCCTTTCCCACGATCAAACCAACCCTTGAATACAATTTCTTGAATTCAATTTATTGAAAAGCGTGAAGATTCAAGACATTTTATTCAATAAACTTTTGAGGACCACTTGAATAATTATCGCACGATTTGTAAACAAATGTAGCACAAACGACACAAAAATATTTGGTTTAGTTATACAAAATTTCTTATTATTTTTGCATATATTATTTTAAAATAATAATGCTCACATTTATTTCTAACAATGTTTAATTCGCACACATAACTCAACCTATGTGTTATTTTATTTAACACTGTCAGATAAACCTCTACTCCGTTCTTAAATATTTTGATTCAAGAAAATGTCAAGCATGTCCGGAACGATAACCTTTAAAAAAAAATTCAAGATATTTAAAAACAAAATTGCCACGATTGATGTCATCATGGCGTTACATGACATTCAAGAAATTAAATTCAATTAATTTGAAATAAAATTGGAGAACAATTTGATCGCGTGAAAGGGTCTTAAGCTCTCTTCGCACACAGATAAAGTTTTGCTGCTCACTACGATATTATAAACTACCGTTATTATGCTCTACTCCGTTTAGTAAAAAATCCAGAAAATTCTGACAGTTCCGAAAGGGTTTCTGTTCTTGTGAAGTAAATACTGTTACAGTGCCAAGAGTGGAGCAGTGTAATATTGAACAATGAAGAAAAAGATTCACGGGCTAGGATTGATTTTTTTTTGTGTTTATGAAGAAAATAAATACTGAATTTGAAATATAAAATTATGAACGTTCTGCAATATTTTAAGAATAAAAAAAATCAACGCAGTCTTTTATACATATCTTGATTTAACCCGTGGCACTAAGTGTGAATAATTTCATTTATGTAAGTCAGCTTGAATTCCTTTCTTACTTAAAACGATTTTATGCAAATTTGAACTTCTGGCATGTCATTACGCAAAAACTATGAAGGCTAAAAAATTCCCATTGCTGTAAAATGTCACAATGTGTGTCTACAAAACAAACAATATCTCGTACAAATATAAAAATTACTAAAACAATTAATATTTTAGGTAAGCTCCCCCCTTAAGGCGGCTGCCTACCCCACGCTTGAAATGCGTTGCAGCGTGTTCGTGAAGGCCACGTGTGCCCATTGTGCCAACGTACGAAAAGAAAACAAATTTCAGACAAGGTCGAAACCTCATTGTTAAGACGCCATGATCATTAAAAACACTGTTTCTAAGCCCTCCAACATGGCTAAAAACGGCCTTTTCAGACTTCCGTACTTCAAAATGTACTAACCGGATGTATGTGAAACTCAGATTGCGACCTGCACTGAACTTAGCTGCAGACTTTCCACCAATAAAATTATATGGTCACCGCTTAATGTCCCAAAGTAAAAACCGTTCGGCGGGAAGCTTGCACGCTAGTTCAGCACTTGGCTCGTTGAGGCGACGCGGCATTTGATGCGCGCTTCAAGGTCGACCTTACTGCTCCGTCGCTTTTGAGCCTCTCACGCGCGGGTAGACGGCGCCCTTAAGGTGGCCACTTGAATGGTTATATTTTGCACGTTCGAGGTATGGAAGTGTGGGAGCCATAAGGACGACCCAGCACACACATCACGCCTCACCCTAGCCTCTAGGGGCAGGTCTCAGAACTGGAGTGCAGTCTTCTCACATACTACTAGCCTCTATGAGACATACAGTGGTGACCCTACCGTATTATGACTTATTATTACGGCTATGATCCATCATTTCTACTGCTTTTACGATAATTATTTTATTTTTAATTCAAGACGAGAGTATATATCGAAAAACTGTTGCAGTTTTGTTAAAAACAGTTTATATTATGTTGACTATTTTTTTTCAAGACAAAATACACAATGGTTTCAGCTAATTGTCCAATTAAGGAAATTCTCATTAATGAAATAATTAGCCAATACGATAATTCGTTTGGCTAGAAAAAAATTACACTACATAGTAAAAACAATAAAAAAACTCGATATTTGCTCTCGTATAGAAATTAAAATAACAATTATCTACAAAGAAGTCGAAACGATGGGTCATCGCCTAAGGGCGCGGTCTACCACAATTTTCATCTCAATTTTTTTTTATTTGTACTAGATATATTTTTCATATTTTAGACACAAAATGTGATTAAATTTGGCTCTTAAGAAATTTTTTTATCGTTCATAGTTTTCGCGTAATGGCTTGTTAGAGTCATAGTTTGCGTTTTTCCGTTTTAACGACTACACTAAAACCAACTGATATAACAAACTAAAAAAAAAAAATCACAGTGGATAAAGACATTGCAGGCTACAATGTTATGCTCATAAGAATGAAAAATAAAAATTTTTTGCATATAAAAAATTATTGAATTTTATAAATTTATTTATTTTCAGTTTTAGTTATATATATATATATATATATATATATATATATATATATATATATATATCCACGAAAAGAATTTTCCTGCCGTTTGTTGAGTGCCTTACGTTCACATCTGCAGCTATGCTTCACGGTTATTGGCACAATGTCTATGTGAAGTGACGTCTCTTATCTGACTGAGCCAATCACAGTAAGGTTACTACAACACCACACATCTTTGACTTGCTGGTAGAACCTCAAGCCACATGGGAGTTAAAACATACAATCACTGGCAATGAAGCAGAAATGCAGATGGAAACATGAGTAGAGATGAAGGTTTATCGCGGGTAAACTTGACTGTTTGCTGGGCTTCAACATACGTCCAGCTTATGAAAATACGACTGGCTTTCGCTTGTATGTGGAGCTGTTGTCCTATTTGACTGAGCCAGTAAGAATACCGCTGTTGTAATATTTGATGGCTGCTATTAGTCCGCGGAGAGATACGTTGTGTCAGACGTATATCACCCAATCATACTTGTTACAAGAAGTTGCAGTGTTTGCAAGGATATGTTGGCACAACACATTTTCCCAATATACAGTTATCTCTAAACGTGAGACACTGAAACTAACTGGGGCGAAATTCTTTTCGCGATAAGTTCATGGCCCTAAGTGTGTATATATATATATATATATATATATATATAAATAATTCTAATCTGGTATATTTGCTGCTTACAGGAGGAAAGACAGTCCGAGAGTGAAGGGTGTTTTTTAACCCATTCATTCTAATATTGGAATATATCCACTGACGTCTGCTAACAGTTCTTCGTTTTCCCCAATTATCGAAAACTGTGCTAAATTTTTTTTTTCATCAGAAACAAATTTGTATGACGTGAAAAACGAACAATAAAACCATGCGAACCTCTGAACGTCATTAAAAATATAAAATAAATAAACGAGAGCTTTAACAGCGTTCTGATGTTGTCTAAAGTATATTTAATTGTACTCATGTGAAGAGTGCTTGTGATGGGGGGAGGGGGTGGATGAAATATGAAAACATTTGAAGGGGAAAGGGGGGGGGAAGTTACGTCCGATGAGTGCGCGAGCACGTACCAGAGTGGACGCCTCCCACTTAACGAGCAGCAAACACTCGAACGCCGCAAACAAGAGGCGCTTACGAAAACCACATTGGACCTACTCAACAGAGTAGACATTACTCTAAAATCGGGCAAGAACGTCATGCGATAAAAATTCTACCGGCCCGCAACATCTTTTGAAAGTTCAACTAGATGATGTCGCCGTATCTGCTCAAGTTTTCCTGCTCGGGAGCATGGTATAAACAGCAGACGATACACAGGAAAGTGTGTATAGCCAGTAAACAAACACTGACTCGTATGATGCATACATAATATACAGTATATTGTAAGGCGTTTTGAGTACATTTTCACTAAAAATTCTATGTCGGACAGTAAAATTTTTGTTGGACGAGAAATCTAGAGGAGTTCATTGCCAGAAAACGTAATTCAGGTATGGAATAAAGATAATATACACTTACTAGGCCTTCTAAACAGATACATTTCTAACACTTTAAATTTAGTTGCTTGATAGAATAAACTATCGATTACTGCAAAAAAAAAAAAAGGTGTATGTCAGATATCTCTTTTCACCATACATACGGCTGTAGTTTTGAGGGTTTGCTCTAGCATTTTTGTACAGTTTACATTACTAGTATATAACTGTAATGATATATACGTATATTGTACCAATATAGCCTGTTCACGGTAAAGTTGGCACTGCATAAAAGTTTTCTTTTAGCTGTTTTGCAGCCATCTTTACTATTTTCAATATGAAAACTATCACGAAACTTAATATTAGTGTAAACGTTTTCACTTCACTGGAAACTTATCCCCTTTGGCTCCAATACAATACAGTTTTTGGTTATCACAAATGTTGAAGAGTTTTCAGTTTAAAGTGAACAGCTTATACAAAAGTATAGTCTGCGCCGTTCCAAACTGGTCTAATATCACAGGTCTGCCAGCTCGGCGACTGAAATGACCGCTTCTGCAGATTTTGCATATTTTTTTTTTTAAAGGCCGCCAAGATACTACTCTTTGGATTAATTTCCGCTCGAAAAATACCGTTAAACATCCAACTTCCGAGTAGATCTAGTCACGTGACCAATAGTACCGAGGAGATTATACCTACTAGGTTAAGGGTGTAGCTGGGCTAACTGCACATTAATCAAGGCTTACACGCGATGTTTCCTCCACAACTGTACCAAGGTCAGCGAGCTATCTCCGGTACGTATATATTTTACACTGCGCTGTTTCTACTCTGTGCCTTGGAAGTGGATGGGGCTCAGGACGACACGAGGAGTTATAACTAGAGACCTGAAAAATTCGCGTTTTCTTTTAGGCGCAAGCTAAAGTTCCGGCAACTATAGGTCTGTATCACGTTCACAATTGGCCGTTGACTTACTCGACACTTCCTGGAAGTAACCGAGCCAATAATAAAACTGTCTCTAAATACAGGCCCATTTCACTGTCAGCGAACAGCTAATAAACCGCTGCTGTCTGCACGATTACACATATATTCTTGGAGACTAGCCTACATGTCAGTGAACACGCGAATTTTTCCCGGGCTCCAGCTATAACGCGATGATGACCCGCGGTAAAATATTTTTTACAGAAAATAAA
The DNA here is from genome assembly GCA_003012365.1 of Medauroidea extradentata. Classification (NCBI taxonomy): domain Eukaryota; kingdom Metazoa; phylum Arthropoda; class Insecta; order Phasmatodea; family Phasmatidae; genus Medauroidea; species Medauroidea extradentata. The sequence continues at coordinate 9,937 of PNEQ01066110.1, read as the reverse complement.
ATCTTTAACGTATATATTTGGTGCTATTTTCTTTTGCTGTGGAACTCTTTTTTACACTTCTCTAGGGACCTGGAAAAATTGTTGTAGAACACATGGAAATGTAAACAGAGCGAAATTTCTAACGTAAAAGCAGCAAATGGGACTACAAAAAGTTGGTGTAAAATTAGGGAAAGTGTAAAAACGAGGGCGTAACAACGAGGCTCTACTGTATTTCCTTTTTTTTACTCTTCCTTTTATAAAAGTATTGTTTTATTTTTTACAGCAAATAAAGTACTTAATTTTGACATAAAGCTTGTTATCGTGGAATGGAAGGGATTTTGGACATCACTTAACATCGAGGTCTTTAGCGCTGGTGAGGGCTGACATGAGGTGAGTATGGAGCAGCGCCTGAATGAATGGGCGGAGGAAACGGGAGATCCCCGAGAAAACCCGTTGACCAACGCATCGTTCTGCATGATTCCCACGTGTGAAAATCCGGGAATTCGGGAAACGAACCCGGATCGCCTTGGTGAGAGGCGAGTGCGCTAGCCACTTCGGCAACCGCGACCCAAGCTTGTTATAAAAAACCTTAAAGAAAAAAAGTTACCTCAAGGATTACCGCTGGACTTTTTGTTAAATGGAAAATTAATTTTCGTTATACCATTCCATTACTGAATACTTTAAGCAAAAGATTCTTTGCAGTAGAACACATTCAAAACATAATTTCCTTTGAGTCAACTAAATGCGTGTCAATGGCTAAGTGTTTTAAGAGCGAGGAAATTGTATAATTTAAAAACATCTGTATTCGGGACAAAGTTGGAACTTGTTTGCAGCTAACAGTGTTCAAAATGGATTATAGAGAAGAAATTGTTATCCATATCCATACTCAATTATAGTGAGCCTACACAGGTTGTCCGGGAACATACACAGCATAACCACACCACGCGAATTCTGGGCTCAATTGGAGACGAAAATGCAAGTGGCAAAATGTTGTACGCAGACATTTTGCGTGCACTATGTGGCAACACTGCACGGAGAAAGTTCGCTCTAGCATTCCACGTCTAATGTATGTTGGGGGCGCAGTTTACCTCAGTTTTCAACGTCTTTTTTATTTTTATATTTGTTCCATTTTTTCTTATTTTAGATATAAATTATGATCAAATCTTCCTCTTTGGAAATTTCTGTATCCCTCATAGTTTTTGTGTAATGACTAGTAATGAGTCCTAAACGCCAAAATTTGCACTTTACCGTTTTATGTACGCCACTAAAACCAACTGACATACCTAACTGAAAAAATTCACTGCGTACCTATAACAATGATGTAGGCTATGACTTGACACATATAAATATATTTGTATTTTTTAAAAAAAATGTTGAAATTTTTAAATTCTCATTTCTAAATTCATCATTTTTTTATTAAATACAAAAATATTTTACTTTTTTTATATATATTTTTTTCAAGTTATAACTTACAACACTGTTATAACTTACGGAATTTTCCCGCCACTGAAAATGAGCGAAAACCTAAATACCACGACTAAAAATTAAATAGACGTGTGAAAATTAAACACTTGAATACTGAGTACACATGAGGTATATCAGCCTGAACAAGCACGCTCAACCCTGCAACTGTTTGTTTCCGTACTTAAAATATTTCAGTTTTACATGAACAGTAAAAAAAAAGTCTGTACTTGATGAGCAAAAGATAGTAAATTACATTTTATATAAAAAAAAATAGGCAGCTTAGAAACAGGAAGTAGCAAATCTTCAAAACGATAAATATATTTTAAGTTCCTTAGATGGAATTTAATAATTGTTTCTTAACAGAGTTGTGCAATAACGAACAAAATAAATATCTACGTCCATTTATATTTTGCAGACTTCCGGAAACTTCGCAGCCAATAAAAGCAAGTGGCACTACAATTTTTTTCTATAATTTACGATATTGGTTGTAAAAACTGTAAACATAGAATTTTTTTGGATTTTCATACTTAAGACCTATTTCTTGAACTATTTTTAGCAGGTATTTGTAGTGTTACACTTTTTAAAATAGTTTCAAAAAATTTTGTAAACCTAAAAATGTTCTACACTGTTAAAATGTCAATATACCCCTGATGTACAAATTCTTGGTTTTTAAGTAGCAATGTTTCTTGTAGAGTATAAAAAATATTTGCTTATGTAACGAATTTAATTTCTGCGTTCTTTATTTAACATTTTTGCGGTAAATTTGCTTTATACGTTGAATTCAATTTGTAAAGTGTTATACAATAAAATAGTATATTATTATTTTTCTATCGTTGTTTACGAATTGCATTTAACTAGTAATCCAGATATGGCGCAAATATGTTAAAGAACACGTACATTAAATTGATTATACAAGAAACACTTTTGGTTATACTAAAAAACAAGTACCATGTCTTGTAAACCAAGAATTTGTAAATCAGTGACACAGTGGAATCTCAACAGCTGTGTTGAAACACACATACTGCACGCAATACGCTTTTTCCGCGGTTCTCTCACGATGTGGGGATATTTTATTACGTAGAGGTGGGAAATAAGCCCCGTGGTTTAATTAGCACATTGTTCTTCGCTGGTTTCTTATCGCAGAACTAACGAGCTTATGTAATTACGCTGAAAAAAAACTATTTGCATTGTATTTGACTCGAGTGGTAGTCTTAAACGCAACAACGCCATAGAGGTGTGAGACCCATAAGGACATATTTGCAGGCCCTCGTGAAATTCAAACAAAGGGAACGAACCCTTATATACCAAGGATATAATGTATAAGTTCTACGGTCCTACGTCTACTGCAATTTTTTTAAAAATGTTTTACACTAAAAAAATGTATTTACAGTACGTAGCTTATACATATGTAAACAACTTTTTTCCGCGTAACTTTTTGGAATTGAAAATCGAAAATGTATTCCCAGTCTTTCGAAATAACAGCTGCTCGAGTGAGGGAAGATATTTTGATCAACGTTTAGCGAGGTTTTCAACGTTGGTGAGGTATGATGAGATGATCCATCATCTCATATATGAGTATACAGACCCATGCCTACAAGGCATGGGAAGGGGGGTGAGGGAACCCCGCTCCGCTCGTTAAGTACGAATGTTTACAACATTTCAGTCAGTAATTAACTGTCCACTGTAAATCTTTATTTATTTATACTTAAATATTCAAATATTTCAATATGTGACGCACGTTTCTTCAGTAACCTCAGACCATAGTACTAACCAAGATGACGTACGCCAGAGAGCACGAGAGAGCGCGAGCGAGTATACAACTTCGTTGTCTTGCTCTCTCGTACTCTCGGCGAACAGATGAGACAGTGTGTTTGTTCTCTCTCTGGCGTAGTTGTGCCGTATTTAAGAAAATTGAGACATGGCCTCACCTATCGATAGTTAAGCCGTATTTTTTTCTGACTGCGATGGGGCAGCGGTGGAAGGATGCTCAGACCATTCCCACCAAGGCGATCCAGGTTCGATTCCCGGCGGGGTCGGTGTCCGGATCTTTGCACGTGGGAAACGATGTAGTTGGTCGGTGAGTTTTCTAGTTTTCTCGGGGATCTCTCTTTTACCCTGCACCTTCATTCCGGCGCTGCTCCATACTTACCTCATGTCACCCCTCACCAGCGCTAAAAACCTTGATGATAATCGCTCACCAAAATTTGTTAATTTCACTTCAACTAGGAAGATAACCTTCTCAGGCAAGTTCCCGGGTATTTGTGAACCAACTACAAGAAAGGAAAATTCCTGTAGGTTATTTATTTGCTGATGTGCGACCTTGAGACACGCCCAGACAAAGTTGGCAGTGCCGGACTTTCCCAGCATTTCTGCAAGGTCATACATATTCATTGGAACGGATTACGGATCGCTGCTACCACAAACTAATTCCCATCAGCGCAGCAAAGTCGCGAAGTTACGAAGACTACAGCCATTACATGAGTTTTGCACAGATTGTGAAAATATTTTTGGGCAGTGATGGTGCTCTACATAACTTCGTAATTCATTTCAAGGGACCTAAAATGTCGCGTTTTAATTTTGGCTAGATTTCAAACAACTGCAGGTTCGACGCTTTAACAACTGGAGCCAGACATTTTAATACCTCATGGAATGCGCTGAAAGTATAAACTATGTGCTTATCCGAATTTTTAAAATGTATCACCATATGTTTGTAAGAGTTTTTAACAACTTTTGTTTAGTACTCCTTAGTAACCCAAATAGCAAACATCAACTGGCCCACTTGTGCCAATCTGATCGTGATAAGCAGCCCACAGGCAGTAAACATTCGGAATGCACCCGTGGCCACATGTGACATACAAGATGCATAATGAAATCACCCACACATTAACCACACGTGTACCACAAGCATTCTTATCATGCTCAGATGCTTGTGGGTTAGTTTGCTAAGTCTGCTTGTGGCCCTTATACTGAAATATGTCAGTATTTTTAAACTAAATTGCCCACATTATAATTATTTCAATATAACTACAAACACATTTACTGATATGACCTGATTAACGACCATTCCAGCAAAAGTAGACAATCGCACTAGCGAACGTTGGCCAACTGAAAAATGATAGTATTTGCTACTAGAAACATACCAAACAATTCCACTGGCATTCGGTACCACTTGGAATACTCTCATGTACACCGTTATAAATTTTAACGGCCGAATGTACCGTTAATAAACAGAAGTAGTGTCCGTAGAAATAAAGTACGGAAACGTCTATAGTAAATGTACACTACGGAATCATACGTAGTACGTCCATAAGTCTGCGGACACTTGCACGGAAGAAATCGTAAATTTACGAGCTAGAGAACTGTAAATATTATTTATATATATAAATAACATCACCGGTAAATCTGCAAATATGTAGTGTTATAGACATGTAAGTATAGCTCAGTTCCGTGTGATGAAACTGTTCTATGGAAACTTATGTTGGGTTACGAAATAAGTTTCCGTGAATTCACGGAAGTATCTGGAGAAATTTTTACCGGAAATTCCGTACATCGACGGAGACAAAATTGTACAGTATGTCAGCGAGCAGCCAATGAGCAGCTGGTATTGGCGGGCAGCAGATATTCTTGGAGTCTATCCTACAGGTCAGCGAACCCGCAAGTGTTTCCTGTCTCCACTAACAGCTAGAGATGATGGTTAGAGATGGTGATTTATCGCGGGAAAAGTTGACTTTTTGCTAGGCTTCAATGTTATGTATTCATTTCTGACGTTTTTATTTCGTTACTGGCGATTCCCAATTTGACTGGGCCAACGGTAATTCTTGTACGCTACGATTGGACGTCTGTGATTCGTGTGTAAATAACTAGACTGTGCAACATAACCGTCGGCCAATAATACATGACGCAGGATGCTACACTGATTTGCAGAATACGCTGGTAGAAAACATTCTCGCGATTTTCCACTCTCTCTAATGATGTTATATCGTGAAAATGTTTCATGCCAACAGTCTTCAAAACGCTCTAATTTTTGGTGATATACTTCTGACACAACGTAGCCATTTGCATACCAACAACAGGCATCAATAAGGACCCCTGTTTTTCGCGAAAATAATTTTGCCCCAGTTTGTTCCAGTACCTTACGTACACGAAGATGAAGAAATGTGGCCGGGAAAAGTAACTGGGGGGGGGGGGGTTGTGAAGAGTCCCCCTGAACTACAGCTCGGAGAGCGGCAGGGCGTCCGCCGAGGACTTACGACAGGTGCTTCGCCCCCCGTGCGTATTAAAAAACGTAACTCACCCCGCCTCGACCAGCGAGCACATCTCCACCCCCGCCCCTCCCCCAACACACAAGGAGCACTTTATGACATCTAATCTAACCGAGAAGGTGCTAGGCGGTCGTGCGAGGTAACACGTCTCATACGGCTCTACCACATACAGCAAGACACGCCGAAGATACCTTGCATGAATAACTTTTACTCCCTACACAATGATGGTAAAGAAACCATAACTTTATCTCACATTTTAAACTTTTTTTATTTTTATCGCGTTGGGGAAAAATATCCCACGTACGTGGTAGCAGAATTATGGTACAGAAACGAAAATTTTCTCTCTCTCATTAACATTTTTTTTATTGTGTTGGGGGAAAATATCTCACGTACGTGGTACCAGAATAGTGGTACACTAACGGAAAATTAAGTTCTAATGTAGTTCAGATAATAATTAAATAATGTTTCAGTTGGAATAAATATGCTTGTGCGTGGTATAGTCGGTTCACAGTAACGTGAGCACTTTTGAAGAGCATCTTGCCAGAATGATCGCTAAAAATTTTGTTTAATTTGACCTCAGGCATAAACTACTCAATACACAGATTTAACTGTCCTCCATAGAAAGTTTTTGTCAGTTAATATTATCATTGTTGAGACAGGATCATAAACATGCTATGAACTGATCCACTTATCACCAAAGCTGAAGTGTATGACTGAATTACAAAATTTTGACGTTTATCACAGAAACGTATCAAGATACGATTGCATTTTAATTCATCAATAGTCTTCTTTGGTAAGTAAGGGGAGTTTTGGGTTAGTTTCCATTAACGTTTCCACAAATCTAATTAATTTGCCTACAACACTAGTGTTAAAGACACTGTAATGCCAAACAGTATGTTGTTAACTATAGAAACGTAGTATATACATTATTTGCGACTGACCAGTTTTTCTTAAATTTGTTTATAGAAATATTTCGACGATTTTAATAAAAAGAAAGTAAGTACAGCAATCCTTGAGGCCATGTAGGTGCGTATGTTTTCTACATATAGAGGATACAGTTGTTCAGAAACGAAACTAAAAGACGGTACATGTGATACGTAGGGACCCGTGTTTTTCGCGAAAAGAATTTTGTTCCTGTTTGTTTCAATATCTTACGCGCACATCTGTAGTTCTGCTTCGTGGTCAGTGATTGGATAGTTCATCTGTCGCAAGTCTTGGGATTCCACTGGCAGATCACAGACGTGTGGTGTTGTAGCAACAGTATATTTATTGGCACAGTTAAATGAGAGACGTCATTTTACAAATACACGCTGCCAATAACCATGAATCAGAACTGCAGATGTGCGAAAAACAAGTGTCCTTAATGATACTGAATTAGGCCTTTTACACCCCCCCCCCCCCCCACACACACACAAGTACTTTACTTTACACATTTCGTATTCTTAAATTCCAAGACTGCAATTGTAAGATCACATAAGCTAAATCCGTTAAAAAAAAGTTTACATACGACCAAATTAGTTTAAAAAAAAAAAAAAAAAAAGTGAAACTATCCCACATTCCATCCCGTTTTCCCAAGCCGCACCGTAACTTTTCGTAGCATAAAATGGTATTACGTCCATTGGTAGGGTCAGGAAAATTTCGCGAATTCAGTGACCTGCATGTTAGAATTGACAATCCTATTCATATTCAAGCTCTGACCATTTGTCACTATAGCTAGAGAAGGTGATTTATCGCGGGAAAAGTTGACTTTTTGCTAGGCTTCAATGTAATGTATTCATTTCTTACGCTTTTATTTCGTTACTGGCGATTCCCAATTTGACTGGAATATCTGTGATTCGTGCGTAAATAACTAGATTGTGCAACATAACCGTCGGCCAATAATACATGACGCAGGATGCTACGCTGATTTGCAGAATACGCTGTTAGAAAACATTCTCGCGATTTTCCACTCTCTCTCTAACTATAGCTGCTACCCAGTGGAACAACAGACAGTTAACTAATATACGGGGCTTGAGTATGCATAGTATAATGGATTCTAGCAAGTCGGTCATTGAATTCGCGAAATTTTCCAGCCCCTATAATCTTTGGCTGGAACCTTATTAATCGTAAAATTATTTAGATCAAAATTATAAAATGACAAATTTCACGAACTTTTGTAAAGTGCACACTTTGAGTGAGGGAAGAGTGAATGTAAAATTCGCATCGGTCGGTCAGGACGGGGTGCTAGTCAGGCGAACGCACAGGTAAATATGTTCAGGGCAGTTGGCAGAACTGTGCGAGTCTAGCGAGAGTAGCAGGAATGCATCCTATAGCAGGGAACTAAATGACGAGTCTGTGAGGTAACACTTTCTAGCGGGATTGCACAAGACGTCAGGCACGACGACTAGAAGCTGGTGAACTTTCAACATCGCCGCCTTCGCTCTCGTTACATTCCCGCCACCGCAGTTCAAGTACGAGATTTAGATGCGCTGTGTTGGTTACGCTACGACAGTGCGCGAACAAGAGACGAGTGTGAAGAGATGTTGGTCGCCGCTTAAGAGTACTATGTTCTGGTTTGAAATTTCCGCGTTTGACGTGCGGGAACAGCGTAGCGATAAGAGCCAGAGCACCACTCTCGACGATAGGCACATGGTCTCTATTCCCAGCGCTAAACTGGCGTGCAGTGTTTTCCTAGAACTCATTTTCCTATGAGACTTTAAGCGGTGACCCTGTAATTTAATTTTTGCATATTATGAAGTAAAGACCAATACACGCACCCCATTTTGCAATTTACGGATTCAGGTCGTATTTTCAGAGTTACAGCAGTCTAAAAAAGCCGTTTTTAGCCATTTCCAGAGGCCCAAAAATCATGTTACTAACAAGCATACTGAATATTCAAAAAGAGGCATAGATAGTTTCAAGTGGGTGTTCTTTTCATAGATAACAACAATAAGAATAAGTACGGCGGTTTCGCGTAAAATAGTATTCGCGTGACCCGTCACAACACCGTCTAACGGCTAAGTACGCAGGCCTCTTAACATCGAGGTCTTTAGCGCCGGTGGAGGGTGACATAAGATCAGTGTGGAGCAGCGCCGGAATGAAGGGGCGGGGAGAAACGGGAGATCACCGAGAAAACCCGCCGACCAGCGGCATACGGCAGTGCGCCTAACAGCGAGTGAACGAAAGCATGTTGTTTAGGCCTACTGATGTAAACAAAAATATTAAGTGATCAGGGACACTGGAAAATCACGGAAATATTTAAAGTCAGCATAGTCTCCAGTAAACTGCAGTAACTATGTTATAATTATTGGATGATGCAAATTGTGTCATATGTGAAAAAATTTGGAGTAAATCACACGCGTTCCGAGTTTGCCCCAGGGACGTAGCCAGGATTTCTGGGCCAAGGGGGGGGGGGGTAGGAGGGGGATAACCAACTTGAGAATTTACACAACACAATAAGGGGACTTCGATGACACGTCGTCCTCCCCCGGAAAAATGTCGGTTTCAATGCGCATGATTATGCAATATAAGTAGTTTTTGTATCTGGACTGTGAATTTAACACTGCTAATTTTATCATCGAGCAGTTTATTTCCATTCGAGTGGGGGGGGGGGGGATATATTCCAACATCCCCCCTTTTTTTTTCTAGCTTCACTCCTGGTTTGAGCTATAAAGTTCTAATAGGACCTCTTGAAGAGGGAAACTGTGATTCAGATAAGCAATACTTAACAAATAGCAATACAAAACATTCAGTTTTATACACAGCATGTTGGAACCTAGCGAGCAGTCAATTTTAACCGCGAATTTCCAGTGTCTCTGCTGCATCAGACATTACAACGTGCAACAATAAACACCTCAAAAAATTTCAAAGAGTAAATGTCTCTCAAGGATTCCTGTATTTTCACATGAAGAATTGTACATAACATTCAAGAAAGAAAAAAGGTGGTTTTGTCGACTTTACATTTGAATATCGAATAAATATTAAAATTTAAAACTATAAGTGGGAATGCATATTAAGTAATTTAAATATATTTTTTTGGAAACTAACAAATTCATAATTGCTTAAATTTAAAAGAAAACGTAGGTTTTCGGGCGTATAAAATATGTGACGGTCCAACTTATAAAAATATTATTAAATAAATATGAGTGAGAGATTTTGGTCAGCGATCAACATCGAGGTCTTCAGCGCTGGTGAGTGGTGACATGAGATGAGTATGGAGCAGCACCGGAATTAGTGGACGGGGGGGGGGGGGG
>PNEQ01066103.1:0-19197 GCA_003012365.1 Medauroidea extradentata | reverse complement strand
GAAACTAACTTTCTTTTGGAACAGGTGGCACTTCTTGGGAACTAGCTTCAGATTTGCAGCAGCCACTTTCTGGAACACGGAATCTAATCTGGTAAGGTGTTCTTCAAATGTTTTACCTGTGACCACGATATCATCTAAGTAAACTTGGCAAATATCTAGAGGTAGGATCTTTTCCATTAGTCGTTCGAAGGTAGCAGGGACATTGCATAGCCCAAGCGGCATGACTTTAAACTGCCAAGTTCCTTTCCCTTGCACAGAGAAGGCTGTCTTCTCCCTGTACTCTTGCGCCACCTCACATTGCCAGTAGCCACTCTTCATGTCAAGTGTAGAGAACCATTGTGACCCTGTCAAGCTGTACAACGTGTCATCAATCCGGGAGAGGGGGTAGCAGTCCTTTTTGGTCACATCATTCAGCCGGCGGTAATCCACGCAAAATCTTGTGGACCCATCTTTCTTCTTAACTAACACAACAGGTGATGACCAAGGGCTGACCGACGGCTCGATCACATCCAAGTCCTTCATTTCTTTCAAGATGCCATCCACAGTCTCTTGTGTAGCCAGAGGTAGTCGTTTTGGGGGTTGCTTGATTGGCCTAGCTTCTCCTGTATCAATGTGATGTTGTGCAGCGGATGTTCTGCCAAGGTCAAGTGGCCCACATGAAAATGTTCTCTTGTTGTTCTTCAGAAGTTCTGCCACAGCCTTTTCTTGTCTCCAGTTCAGGTTTTCTCCAGTTCTAGTCAGTAGTTCCTGGAGTGGTTCTGGCATAGGCCCATTAAGGTCGCCTGACTTGATGACTTCTTTGTCGGTTGTAGTTATTTGGGAGACTTGTTTGCACACACCTATTATGGCCCCCTCCTCAAGCTGGATTGCCCTGTTCGACAAGTTGACCATTCGAACAGGTTAATTTCCAAAACTCGGCGAAACCAATGTTCTTGCTACCACCACCTCATCAGGTAAGCTGCTTCCTCTTCTCATATGTTCGACCAGAGCTATACGCCGCACAAAATTGCCTCGACACTGTGCGGGGATGACAATCTCACTGGAAGCTGGCAAAACAGTTGTCTCATAACAGATCACTTGGCAGCTGGTTGGCGAGGATAGTTCGCTTCGTAGCATCATCACCAGTTCTCGGTTACCAGCCTTTAGTACTCCTGACCGAGTATCTATACAGCACTCTAACTTGCGTAACACATCCAGGCCCAAAAACGTTCATCTTCGATGTCGGCTATGTACACTTCGTGCTCAATGCAGAGGTCACCTAACTTCAACTTTACCGTTTTCTTCCCCTTCACTGGCGTGGTCTCGCCTGTCACTGTCGTCAGAAAGCTTTGTTTGTAATTATGGCTCCGTGACTGCTGGTGATAAGGCCCCAAGATGTCCGGTCTGACAACAGTAATGGTTGCTCCAGTGTCTACAACCATGTTGCAATAAACATTATCCAGACTGCCCTCCACTAGGATTGCATCAAACTCTTGCTTTACTGAGCGTACTAGAAGAAATACTGGGGCCTTATCTCCTGCAGCGACCGACCTTCGCCCCTTAAGACCGGTGCTTACATGTTTCCCGAGGGCTGGCCGGATCGAGCAGTCTCATCCTGCTCTTGGCTTCTGTTCTTCTGTAACCATCTTGGACACTGGGCTGTGAGGTGTCCGGGTTCTCCACATTCCCAACAGCTTGGTCGCCCCTGTTGTCGAGGGCGGGGTGTATTCGATGTGATTCTGTGTATCATGGTTTCCATTCTCTTCAAGGTGTTCTCGAAGCGGCTATCTCTATCGTCACCTGCCACTGCGACCGCCCGCACAGCACGCCGAGTTAATGGTCCTCTTGCAGAGTCAACCTCCAGTGCTCTGGCCAGGGCATCCTGCATAGTCCTTGGGGCGGCCAGACACACTGCTTGGCGTACAACTACATCTGCAATGGCATCGACGAAGAAGCCGACTGCTATTATGTCTCGTGCTTGTTCTGGACACCCCTCGAGCGACAAATGGGCGAGCCGCACAATGTCCTGCCACAATTCTTGCAGGGGTTCCCCTGATCTCTGGGTGCGGCTCCTTAGTTGGGCATGGTGGGCATGTCTCAAGTACTTGTCGCCGAAGCGTAGCTCCAGTGCAGTAACTAGTGTCGAGTATTCCAGACATTGTTTTTCTTGGAAGCGACTGGAGTATACTGAGGGCAGGTCCCCTCAGCACAGCTGCAAGATAGTAGGCACGTTGCTGGTCAGACCAACCATTTATTTGCCACAATCTCAAACTAATTTTGGTACTCTCGCCATGGAGTCTGGCCATCGTAAGGAGCAGGCTTGACAGAAATCCCTTTTCCAATGTTCGATGTAGGCACACTAGATACACCAACATGTTGCAGCCCATTTTCTGCCTGGTTGTGAATCACACCACAGCCTGGTTCAAACATCGTAGTCTTCTCTTCGCCACCTTGATGTATTGATTCGGCACAGACCTTGTCTTCTCCAGTAACAAGATGGCTACCTTCCTGGCGCTGGCGAAAGTCCTGCCACTCCTTCCTTAGATCAATTATTTGCTGTTCCACCTTTTCGTTTATGTTGTCTACCTTCTCGTTTACAACCTCTATTTCCTGGTACACCATTTCTTTAACATCGTCTATTTTTCTGTCCACCCCTTCGTTCACTTTGTCTACCTTTTCACTTACACTGTCTACAAGATTACTAACATTCTCTACTTGCTTATTTACACTATCAATATTATTATCTACACTATTAATTTTCTTATCTACGTTTTCATTTACACTATCAATTTTCTTAACAACATTTTCATTTACACTGTATTTGACTGAATTCATTTGGCCAATTAATTGGCCACTCATTCCCTCAATGAGAGCTTTTAGTGCTTCTATTTGAGCTGACATTCTTCTTGTAATCATTCACATTTACAATGAAAATTAAACTTAAGATTTATAAAGTGGTTCAATTTAATTAAGTAGCAATTGTGTGTAATGATTTAATTTGCAGGATTAATTATTGAATTTACTTTATGCCTCTATCCCACTTCTGACACCAGTGTTACAAGTTTGAGACATAAACTTTATATGTGGGCAATTCCCATGAGTTCTTTGGGATAGAGGTCTTATAATTAGAAATAAAAGAGTCAAATTAAGTACTGGATTTAATAGCTCACAAAGCTACGAAATACACAAAACAGTAATCAACTATAACTCTCACAACACAATTAGTTATGCACACAATTGCTCCTGTGTCACAGACACGTTAGTTAGCTTGGACAATTAAAGCACAAAAAAAGTCTACCATCAATTAATTGACAATTACAAATCACAATAAAATTCAGTCACATATCCAATCAACAGGCTTTCAAATTGGGACAATGTACAACCTTATCAGTCCGAAGTGGTAATGGCACACCATGTGCTGCGCAGCACCCCGAGTGCACCGCTGTCTTCACTCTTGAGGTCTTCGGTTCGACTCCCGTCGCGCACCTCCTCTTCGCCTGTCAGCCCGCCGCAGCAGTCCTCTTGATTCGCCCAACACTGCTCCGAAGGTAGCCGCCTGCCGCCTCACAGTAGACTCTGACGTCACCAAAATGTCTGCACCAGTCTCTCTCCACAGGCGTAGCACCTTCCTCTAGCACTACCAATAGCAAACTCCCCCGAATTTGTCTATTCGGAGCTTTTATATTTGGCCAAACAGTCGGGTCTTCCCCGCATTACAGGGGTCTAAAATTAGGCATTTCATCATGTTTCGCACGTGATTTTAGTCACGTACGCCGCTTCGCAGGGTAAAAGCGCAGTTGGGACAGGTATCTATGACGTAGTTTCGGCGGAATTCCCACTATGATACACTCGAGCTTTGAGTCATGGGCCAGCTCCAAGGTGTTTCGACACAGGCCCCATCCAGCCTGCCCTCAGAAACACAGCATGCAACAATATATTATAGGATAATTAGTATCTTGCCTCTTGTACGCTACTGGCTGTGGAGTGTTCCTGACCATACAAGTCAAGTGGTTCCTCTGACAACTCAGTGTTTTGTATAGCCATTGCTGGTCACATCACACCTTGGAACACTCCATGCGACGCCACTGGCCACATCACAAACTCTCAGGCAACAGCAGAAGCCATATGAGCACACACAGTAGCTTCGTGTCAACTCTGTCGTCAGATAATATCACGAAATATGCAGCTCTACGAACAATTTACAGGATAGACACAGCCGTCCTTTTATATCTACTGAAACGTAAACCAATTGTTCGAGGTACATTACATCAATCTCACAGATATATATTCTAGGTCAGGTTGAACGCCAAGGACGTATACTTCACTCTATCACGTCTATGTTTAACCGACAACTGACAAGACACGCCTTTGACCACTGCAAGCATGATCACGTCTAAAGAAAACAAGGGGGGGGGGGTAAGAAGGGCATTCGCCCCGGGCCTCAACTTATAGGGGACCTCAGTTTAAAATTAAAAAAAAAAAATCATTATTATTATTTGTAATTGAAATGAATGTTGTACAACATTGCGAAATATTAATTTAGTTTTGTAAGAACTGCATTCTAGTAACTTACATTATTTTTGATTTGCTCGCATATATATATAAACATTTGTAATATTTCTGTGTTAACCGAATTAATTTCATTGTGGTACGTTTTAGTGACTACATGTCAATACAAAGATAAATATATAGGGACCCTGTTTTTTCGCGATAAGAATTTTGCCCCAGTTTGTTTCAATGCCTTACGCCCACATATACAGCTCTGTTTCATGGTTATTGGTAGCGTGTCTATGTGAAGAGCCGTATCTCATTTGACTGAGCCAATTACAAAAACATTCCTGCAACACCACACGTCTGTGATTTGCCGGTAGAATCCCAAGGCTCGCGGCAGTTAAAATATCCATTAACTTACCACGAAGCAGAACTGCAGATGTACACGTAAGGCACGGAAACAAAGTGAGGCAAAATTCTTTTCGCGAAAACAAGGGTCCCTATTAATGTACCATATCTGAAGAAGATGGTATATCGCGAAAATGTTTGGTTTAACATACCCTTGAAAACGCTGTAGTTGCTTGCAACATGTATGCTTGGGTCACAGAATATTTACGAATACAGAAGTGAAATAGCCGGTAGGACAGCGAACTCAGTCACACACGCCAGCAAAATGGCTTACCTGGCCAGCAACATGGCGGAGACGCCTACCGCCAATCAGCGTAAGGTGGCTGCCCTGCTGACCGCCAGCCAGGCCAATAGGAAACTTGCCGTAATATGCAGTAGCCAAACAGACATGAGACTGGAATCAACAGCCTCGAGTAGCCAATAAGCGGCGAAGTTCGCCCGTATCAAACAAGCCGCCACGTCATTTCACGTCTGTATTACTATTTAGTCTGTGCTTGGGTGATGTACGTTTGACTCAATGTAGCTGTATACAGACCAATAACAGGCAGAAAATATTACAGTAGCGGGATTCTTATTGGATCAGTCAAATAGGGCAACAGTTCAAAGTACAAGAGAAAGACAGTAAAAATCTAATAAGTTGAACGTGTGTTGAAATCCAGCAAACAGTCGTGTTTCCCCACGATAAACCGTTATCTCTAGCCACATCTTGATGAGATGCATGAGACATGCATAGGATATTTGATTCTAACATGCAGGTAATTGAATTCGCGAAATTTCACCATCTGTACATATAACCATTTAGAGTCTAGCATGGTGGCAAGAAATAACACGAATTTAGCATTAGTCTTGTTATAGAGAGTTCATTTCAAGAAAACTAAAATTATATGAGCGTATATTTATTGTACGTTTTCTATTTAACGTTGTTTACTAGACACGACCTGACTAACTCAATTTCTATGGATAAGGGCGCGGTCACCCGGCGCTTGATACATAGTTTACCTGAATTTGTTTATTTTTAGCATGCCGTCTCACGGCGCATGAGATATTTCATATCACGATAATTTCGTACCTAACAAAAAATAATGTACCTCAGAACTTCAGTTCTTGATGTGTGCTAACATTGGTTCGTTGGTATTAACAATATATTTCTTTAACAAGGTTGCATGTAGAGAGAGAGGAAAAGTTATAAATAGTTAAATGTATTATGAATATACGAAAGTACTCTTTTATTAGAATGATATTTATAACAGTACTATACTTATTTATTAAATTACAACCGTGCGAGGTGCATTTAATTATGATAACCACGGAAAACCAGGTGACACAGTTCTGCTTGTTGTTTGTAAATATTACCATCGTAAATATGCACGGCAATGAGGAACCAGTTTCTTGTTAAGTGCTCTGCTGTGGAACTTGTGCTCAGTGAGTAGCCAGTGAACACATAGATGACGGCCAAGAATACACAGATCAGTGGAATATAATCTGCAGGTTTTTGAACTCAAACATTATCTGTCCTTACCAACAGCAAGAGTTCACAGTACATGCGTTTAGATAAAAGTTTGCTCTCAAATTAAATTGTGCAGTTTTCCATAGCTCTTTTGTTTCGATCATACCTAGAGATACTGATTGTAGGTGACAAAATATTTACGCGGACTGGTCTTAATGCCCTAAGTGCACTTCCGTATCTCTGTATCGCGGTTATTGGCAGTTTGTCTATGAGCAGAGGTGTCAGTTACTTGTGCCAATGAGAATAAGCTTGCTGACACCAAATGTCTGTGATTAGCAAGTATAATCCCAAGATACTGAGGGTGAAACATACTCAATTACTTATGAATCAGAACAGCAAGTATGCAGACAAGGCATTGATAGGTAGAGCCAGTGATTTTTGGTGAAAAGAATTCTGCAACAATTTGTTTCAATGCCTTACGTGTAGACCTGCAACTCTGGTTCGTGGTTATTGGCAGAATATAATAGGCCAGAGGCGTGGCTCATTTGACTGCACCAACCAGAACAATGTTAACGCGACACCACACGTCCGTGATTTGCTGGTAGGGCCCTAGAAGCTGAATGTTAAAACTTCCAGTCACCGACCATGAAGCAGAATTGCAGATGTGCACCGAAACAAAGTGGGGCAAAATTCTTTTCACGAAAACATGGGTCCCTAGGCATTGAAAAAAGTTGTAGTAAAAATATTCTCGCCAAAGATCAGGTGCCCTGTCCAGCACGTATTAAGGACAAAATCATATTGCCTGAAGACCAAGTTAAAGTAGAAGTGTCTTCGCCTGTATACAACACAGTAAAACTTCGAGTGCATCAGTGGAGTTTTGTGTTTCCACTCACCATTGTCGTGTTTGTTCACACGACATCGGACACGCCCAAAGAACTGTGCAACTTTCGTTATTGGTTGAGAAGACATATCTGGCTCAGTGGCTCTAGCACTGACCTCACACAAAGAAGATCCGGATCCTTTTTCCGGGGGAGTTAACTCCTAGATTTTTAAATGAGGTAACAAAGGCAGACTTTGCCATTGGTCCGCGGGTTTTCTGATAGTTCTACCGTTCCCCTAAACCTTACATTCCGTTGCTCCTCCATCGTAGGGACCGAGCGAGGTGGCGCAACGGCAAAGCGTTGGACTTGCATTCGATCTCCGCTCCGGTCATTCTGATTTATATTTTTTCATGGTATACAGAAATGCAGGGGTGTTTCTTAATGATGTTGGGTACCATTCAATACATATGCAGACAGACATGTAAGGAATTGACATAAAGTGACATGAAAACCTTTTCGCAGAAACTATCAGCCCCTACATACAGAGGTCTGACCTCTCGGCCACCGTGGCCCCCATGTAGGGACCGGTAATTTCTTCGAAAAAATTTTACATCACTATGTCAGTCCCTTACATGTCTGTCTGCATATGTGCTCCATGGTTATTAGCAGCGTGTATTTCACTGTAAAAAAACTTCCTAAATTGTTTAGAACGTAATTAACTTAAACGCAGTATAAGACAGTCACCATACTTCAGCCTTGTATATATGTAAACTTCTACAGTTGTTGCAATACAAGTTCTGGTAACTTCAGTATACAGTTGACTGTTTTATAATAAAGTTTATTAGTGATACCATAGAGGTCTGGGAAACAATTCTACCATACCTACTTTTTTATTGCTCCTATACGCACATGTGACAAATTTACAAACTATTTTTTAGAGTGTAGAGGCGTCACTTTTATGACTGGGCCACTCAGAACAACAATACTGCGACCACATAAGTCTGCGATTAACGAGTAGAGTAGAATCCCACAGTGATGGGAGGTAAAGATATCCGTAGACCCATACGATATTTATTTATTCAATATAATCGGTTTTCTGCCAATGGGCTATCTGTTGGACTGTTTCTCTATAAAACACCCCGTACGTAATTAACATGATTTTGAATCAGTCTTGTTATTTTTTGACCATCGACCAAAAAGGAGAAGTGTTATTGTTATAAATTTGATGGAAATGTTTGTCTGTCTGTGCATCGGTTAGTGAGTGGCGACGTAGCTTCCAAACTCGTGGACCAATTTCGATGATTTTCTTAAAAGTTGAAAGATAGTTTCGTCAGAATGGTTCTTAACTATAATTGATAAAAATTGTCCATCTGTTTAAATGTCATGACCTTTTTTACCCAATTATATTAAGAATTACTAAGACATTTAGCAACATAAGCATTATGCTTTAATATTTTGTTTCTGTGTGGTGCAGCAGAAACTTTAAAATTCAACAAAGCGCTTAGCGTGAAAAGAGGCTTTATTGCTTATTATCGTACGGCAACAAAATTGGAAAGTCATAATAAAAACGTAGGGCATATTATAATAAATTTTACGCCTATGTCTGTCTGTGGGTCTGTGCGTCTGTCTGTTGTGGATTCGTAGTGCCCAAACTGACAGATAGGATTCAATGCTTGATTATGTATCCTAAATAATACTTAAATACGTTTTAAACTTCTATGACAGCTAAAGATTATTTTATTTGCCATTACAATTAATGTGAAAGATTAAAGTTTATAAACATACAAATAACTCTATTATTAAAAATTTAATAAGTCCCCGACATACCAAACGGTTCGTTAAAAAGTAAACAATAATAACTGTGCGTTACTGTTGATTCTTAAATGTGTCGAGAAACTGCTAAGTAAACAAAAATATTTTAAAATAGGAAATTGAAACAGGATGGAACAAAGGACAAGACCAAATCCACGCAATTCAGTTGTATTTCAAAAAACTTAATCTAGGTGTTCCTAACATAAGATTTGGAATCATCCCATTATCACACAGTATGCATAAGTTCTGCCTCAGTTAATTTTTCTGTCTCGAATTTTCTAATTTAAACTACCTATTTTGTTCTATTAGCGGTCTCCCGACACATTTATGTGCCAACAATAACATTAAATTATTATATTTTTTTTCCTCTTAAAGAATAGTTTTGTGTTGGTTTTTTAAATGTTTAATTTAAGTGTTATAGTCTTAGTAATATACAGAATATATATTTTTTAATAAAGAAATTGTACCAGTAGGGTTTGTACACGACACTAGCGAGATCATTAAATTACACGCTTTCAAGTATCAAACAGACATACATGGCTGTAGGGGTGACTGATTTTGCTTTAAAAAAATTATGCCTCAGATTATTTCAATGACTTTAAATGTGTACATCTGCAGCTCTACTTCGTTGTTATTATCAGCGCGTCTTTGTGTAGAGGCGTAAATTACTGACTGAGCCAATCAGAACCAATCAGTGCCACACATATGTGTTCAGCGAGTAGAACTCCACAGACGTTGAGAGTTCAAAACAACCAATCACTGAAAATGAAGCCGAGCTGCAGATGTGCAAAGTAAACTTTTAAACCAACTGGGACAGGAATGTTTTTCGTGGAAATCAAGTGCTTCGCTACGTGAGATGCGTAGGTTCTTCCGAGACCCAGGCCAATCACAAAGCCACTGACTACTCACAGCATACAGTGCCGGTCATAAGTTTCCTTCATATGGAGCAAGGTGAATGAAGCAGCAATAACCTTAAATTGATTGCAGGAGTGCGAAAACAACCTGGATGACAACTGGGGATGAGCAAATATGGTCAAGTGACCGCAAAAACCTAGCTAACGGTAGACGGTAACTTCGTGTAAACGCCTGTAATGATTTGCGAGAAGTAAGCAGTAGCTTCACAAAAGTTGTAATATTATGCTGAGTAGCGATGTTACTGCTCAAGTACAACCAATAGAAACACACTTTGAATTCTATACTTTCGGCTGAAAGGATTATTTCAAAGGCAGCAAGTAAACGTCGAAGAAAAACAATCAATAATTATCACGAGAATCAAAACATTTCGTATTCAGTTTTTAGAACTAAAAATAAAACCAATTAAACTTCTTTACCATAAAAGTTCCTAGTCAATGATGCATTTTGTAGGTTAAAGCCAGATAGTGGCTAACGGGTGGATTACAAACCACCCAATCGGTCCTCATCTGTAGTCAAGCACCGAGCAGAAAATATTTAGTTGCTTATGCTCCGATTCAAATAGATTTAATGTCAAAATTTCCCATTTCTACACCGAAAGAAATGTTTATCGAATATTTGCTCCAGTATGCCGAAATAAATCTTTACTTGAGCTAACAAAGTATTTTGTTATCAGAAAAAAATACCAAAAGTAACACACAGGATTTTGTTGACAAACCAAATATGTAGAACCTATGACTTGAATGAAATATTTTGTTGAAGTACACGTAATATGTTACCGATTACACAATAAGGTACATATTGTGCCAACCAAACCCTTAGGTTTGTGCACGTAGTAGCTTGTCATTACACATCGAGGGGTTTCATTCAGTTTATTTAACAATGGGCCGTATATCCACGTTTCTTAAGTGTATTTGATAATCCTTCTTTCTGGTACAAACAGTCCGGACAAAACAATTTCTGCATAAAATTTTGTGACACACATATGCGTACACTTAAAGTTCAACATAAGCCATATCTGTATTTTTAATGAGCAACCCTCGTAGCGTAATGTCTTGTGCTCGATTCTCGGTGCTATCATGTAACTTTATTTTTTGGTACTTGTTGCAACAATCCATGCACGAAGACATATTAAGTTGCACTTGACCAGAGAACACAAATATAAAATAAAAGTAATTTTGTTTCCACGAATGAAAATATTTATTTCGCAATTTACAAACATTTAAATGGTTGTGCCAAATGAAATGTTTAAACTCAGCTTAACATTTGTCTAAATTTACTACGTCTCCATTAGTCTACGTAACAAGAGTATTTTATTCTTTCTTTGAGCGAGCGAGTTCAGGTATATAACGCACAAAGAGTGTTTCGTTTGTGCTTCAGTCTCGGCACGAACGTGCGTGGAAGTTAGCATCCCAGAGGAAGGAGAAAAATAAGCGGAGGCGGGCACGAAGATGGCATTGAAAGATCTTCCACCACTGTCAAGGCCAGGCACGGCAAACATGAGCAGTTTCTTGGAGGCGGGACACACTCAATTGTTTTGTTAGCAATTACATAAAGCTCGGCAGCAAACACTGAGCAAAGACATGTCATTACCTCTTCAAGGCCACTCTTTAATGTCTTGAGTTCAGCTTAACGACGATGACTAGGCTTCGACATTTCTCTGTTCGTTCAAGCAGAGCTTAAATTTGATACGTAAGAGTGTTCCAGCGCGGTATATTATTATGAAATTGTGTCAGTTTTGTAGACGATACTTGTAAGTACAGTTTTCCCATACACAACAATTTTATCACGCATAGTTTTCTCATAACGGTAAAAATTTGTATGTTACGCTGCCATGTATATAGTGAAAACTGATTAAACGCCTTTAGTAATTGTCCTTGAACAGGTAATAAAATATTTAGAAATCCGTAACGGGATGTTTTGAATTTTTTTTAATTCACAAACGCAGAGAAAATAAGTTGTAAATTCAGCAATTTTAAAATACCAATATTGTTTACTGAGCGTTTTTTTTTTTCAATGTTTTTGTTGATGTTTTGTTAGGAGGAATGTTAGACCTCTCGCCTCCCACCAATGTGATCCGGGTTCGATTCCCTGTAGTTCCGGTCCCCGGATTTTCGCATGTGGGAATCGTATCGGACGATGCCGTTGGTCAGCGGGTTTTATCAAGGATCTCCCGTTTCCAGCGCCGCTCCACACTCAAACCGTGTCACCCCTCACCAGCGCTAAAGACCTAGACGTCAGTGTTGCCAGAGCCTTTACGATAAACTATAGTTTTATAAACTTAGAAAAAAATATATAGGCTATGTAAATAACTTATACTAAATCCATACGCCGGCAGATATGAGGAGTAACATAATATGTGTATAATTATCAGGCTCTCGACTTCGCTGTAGAAACATTGTGGCGTATAAAAGAGCCAGGAATAACACAAAACAAGTTTTTGGCCTCTCCCTCGCCAACGAAATGACAATCGTTTTCGATTTTTCGTGCTGAACGTGAAATTATGGTACAATTAGCCATTATCGGTGGGTAGGTAACGTCTATGATACAAAGAATTAAAACAAGGAAAAAAAACTATAATTTTGGTACCACCTGGCAATTAAAGCGCTGACCAAAATCTGTTCACTCACTCACTTACTTAAATGTTTTGTTATGTAGCCCGGTTTCACTGTGAATTATTTCACTTAGGAGTTCGTGGTATATAACTCAGTGCTAAAAGCATCAGTTCAGAATTGTGGATTTCTCGAAGACAATTTGCAAAAATAAACAAACAGCAACCCTGGACAATAATTCCTGCCAAATTTCTGAGATAAAATTTTTCTCCAGTAACGTATATCTGAAGAGCAATCTCTGACGCCGAAATCTCGTACATTTATTTGCGTTGCAAGAGATCACACTTAACAAAATCATCATTTTGGTGAATGTTTGCCAATAAAGTTCGCAAATATATTTCTTAAGGATATTTGTTTTGTAGTTTTTCTGTATTGACTTTCAAAATGTGTAGATCTCAATAGTAGAACTCAGCGCTTATTAATTTACCACGCCCTCTTAAGCAAGTAAATTTGTTTCCACTGACAGCGTAACGTCCAAATTTTGACTTTGACGCACCGTTATGAGAAAAAGATGTGTGAATGTTTCGTAAGAGGAAACTGTACACACAAGTATTGTCTACAAAACTAACACTATTTAATATAAATATAATATTATGATTTTATCTCACATGGGACACCTATAAGGGTGTCTGTCGGCTACCTTGTTCTTCAAATGCATTGTCATGTGCGAGGAAATACTTTTTTTAATGAAAATTTTCATTTTTCTTACATTGGTTATGATAAGGTAAGGTAAGTGGACATCTACGTCTCGTTGACAGCGAGGTCATTATAGACGGTGCCACACAACTTGGTACAACGGCAGGAGATGGAAGAGGAGTCGGCCATGGCCTTTGATGAGGAACCATCCCAACGTTCGCCTGGAGCGATTTCAGGAAAACATGGAAAACCGAAATCAGGGTGGCCGGAGCCGGGGATTGAACCAGTGTCCTCCTGTATGCGAGTTCAAGATGTTACCGTTACGCCATCTCGCTCGGTGTACGAAAAGGAAACATGCTTAGCACAAGGACGAAACAACATTGTTAGAACATCATGTTCATTAAAACCACTGTTTAAAAGATCTTCAACATTGTTTTTTTTTTTAAATTGCATTTTCATGCTTCCGTACTTCGAAATGTACTAACCCAATGTATGCGAAACTCAGATAAAATCGTGCACTGAACTTCCCTAGGTCATTCGGAATGAAGTGACCACTAAATATTTTATCTCTGAAAAAAAAAAATCACTAACCGTTACTTCATATAATTTAATATTAACAATAGTTACCTTACTTGTTGTACGGTTGGCCAGCAGATTGCCGAATATAGTTCCGTGTATTTTCTCATTTAAATTCAACAATGCCGAAATAATAAAAAAAAACAATTCGACATATTTAAGTCCACAATAGTAAATTCATTTTTTTTATCGGACTATATAAGTTTTTACCGACTGCGTAATTCTTCTTAGACGCGCAAACATCAAGTGACGTGTCCAGAGAGGTTATGTATTTGACGTCGTTAGCCGTTACGCGCAGAAAGTTACGAATTGGCTGAAAATATAACTTTAGCAGGGCTTATTCGAGAGCTCACTTTATCCCGAATTGTCTCTACAGACTTTGCACCAATAAAATTACGTGATCACCGTTTGTAGTTTCATAGTAAAATTGTATCGGTGGGAACCTTGCACGCTATACTCTATCCATTCTAAAGTTGCAGCTTATTCATTTAACTGAATGATAACAAAATTTTGCACAGCATAAATTAAACTTGAAACATTGGAAAATACACGGAAACTGTGTTACAGCATACTCACAATGTGAGGAATCAAGATATAATTAAGTTGCTTTGATTTATTTCATTAGCAATTTTTATTCCTGCTGCAACCTTACAGTGGACAGAGTATAGTTCAGGGTTCGGATCTTTCGCTGTAGCGATGCGGCATTTCAGGTACGCTTCAAGGTCACATACGTGTCTGGTTACTTTCATAGTAGGCCTAATTGAAGTAGAATTTTACTACAGTACTTTGTAACTGTCTTCTCAAAAATGTTTGCCCGGTTTGGATTTTTCGGTTTTGAGTTTCTTTATTTATTTCGGTGATCTTTACAGGCCGTGGTGAGAGGCTGGCCAGTTTCTCTAATGTACTGTACGTACTTATACATTCTCACAGTTCTGAGTTCTGTATGTAGTTGATTTTTCTTTAGTCACGAAGTTTTTATTGTAGAAGTTGACCGAAAAGATTTGTAGCAGGTACTTATTTGCCATGTCATTTTATGGTGTATTGTTTATTTATATGGCGTTGATAAGATAACCATTCACCAAAAGTTATTTTCACGTGATTCTCTAGAACACTCGCCTTCAACCAATGCAATCCGTGTTCGATCCCCGGAGGGGTCGGTTCCCGGATTTTTGTATGTGGGAAACGTACCAATCGATGCCGCTAGTCGGCTGGTGTTCTTGGGGATCACCCGTTTCCTCCGTACCTGTGCTAAAGACCTCGATGTTAAGTGCTGACTAAAATCTCTTTACTTCACTTCCCTTAAAATTCCCCAGTTAACGGCCCATAGCCATCATTAACTAGTCATCATTACTGAAAGGTCAAGTGGTGCTTCAAAGTCACCACTAACTTAAAAGTCCACTTAGTGGCACAGTGTCACCATTATAGGAAAAATAAATAAATGTTCCAGAGTCATCATTAAATCGTTAACTTATTTTGCCCAAACTTTAAATCAGATACCTTCACCATTATAAATGTTAGTTAGGCTCCAGAGTCACAATTAACGTATTAATTTAGCAGCCCCCTGTCAAGGTCTAGATTATTGACCACATTTTCATATTTATATACTACCTCAGAAGTGTTTCAATTATTTTATTTATTGGTTGAGGCAGCCATTGTTAGAATGAGTTTTTGAAAAACATGATTAATTGGTGGAAGCAACCATATTTGAAAGAATTTATTGGATCATTCTATTTGTACACTAAACAAACAATGCTTTTTTATGTATAGAGATATTATTAATTTACACATCCGTTAAAATTTAACTATCAACCTTACCGCAACAAAGTCATTTAAAAATGTTGATACACATCCACAAATCTGATGTATTTAAGTAAAACATCGAATTCTTTTTCCAAAGCTTTCACTGTACTTTGTATAGAAAAATTATACATATTTATTATTTAACAACAACAACAAAAATTTGCAAAATGTTTATGGGCGTAGGGCTTGCAGGGACATTTTTTTTAAACCAGATTTACGAACAATGTAGGCTCATCAGGAATCAAGCCACTCGGCCAGTGCATGTTTTTTTTTTTTTTTTTTTCAATTAAGTGGTGAGGTTGGGAGATTTTAATTTATAGTATCCCTCCCCCCCCCCACAATTGACATGGTGCCTTCATCAGCCGAGATTACCCACTCCTGATACAATCCTGAATACCATAGAGAGAATGCTTGCAGGCGTTTCAGGGGTATTGTATGTATGTACATTTGCATCTGCAGCTCATGTAGTTTACACGAATACGTGTATTTATTTACACAGAGGTTTTAGCTCACATTTAGAACGGATCTGTTAATAAACTAAGAGACTGTATGTCGGCGCCTCACAGTTGCACAAAATATTTATCCGCACAGGTCGGGATTTAAACCCACGACTCTTGCGTTAAATGCCTCACATCGTAAGGGCATGGGCTCAAGTTTTCCGGGTTTCTAAAAAATTATTATTTGTAACTCAGGCGAGAGCCGATAACGTACAATTGCCTTGTAAGTTTGTTGCAAGTTGGTTTTATAATGCAATGTAATTTTTCAAGAAAGACGATGTAAGGATTTTAGTTCATTTATCAATTCAAAGATTATTTCGTTAAATGACTAAATAGCTACCATCACTATGAATTTTTCTCAGCTACCGACATGC
The DNA here is from genome assembly GCA_003012365.1 of Medauroidea extradentata. Taxonomy (NCBI): domain Eukaryota; kingdom Metazoa; phylum Arthropoda; class Insecta; order Phasmatodea; family Phasmatidae; genus Medauroidea; species Medauroidea extradentata. The sequence continues at coordinate 2,832 of PNEQ01066103.1, read as the reverse complement.
TGTATTTTTCTCAGCTACCATCATGCTGTATTTTTCTCAGCTACCAACATGCTGTATTTTTACTCAGCTAACAGCATGCTGTGTTTTTCTCAGCTACCAAAATGCCGAATTTTTAGTCAGCTACCAGGATGCCTTTTTTTTCTCAGCTACCAGCATTCTGTATTTTTACTTAACTACCAACATGCGGTACTTTTAGTCAGCTACCAAGATGTATTTTTCTCAGCTACCATCATGCGGTACTTTTAGTCAACTACCATCATGCTGTATTTTTACTCAACTACCAACATGCGGTACTTTTAGTCAGCTACCAACATGCTGTATTTTTCTCAGCTACCGCCATGCTGTTTTTTTACTCAGCTACCAACATGCTGTGTTTTTCTCAGCTACCAAAATGCTGAATTTTTGTCATCTACCAAGATGCTGTATTTTTCTCACATACCATCATGCTGTATTTTTACTCAAATACCAACATGCGGTACATTTAGTCTGCTACCATCATGCTGTATTTTTTCTCAGCTACCAACATTCTGCATTTTTCTCAGCTACCATCATGCTGTATTGTTTCTCAGCTAACATCATGCTGTATTGATTCTCAGCTACCGACATGCTGTATTTTTCTGAGCTACCAACATGCTGTACTTTTCTCAGCTACCATCATGCTGTATTTTTCTCAGCTACCATCATGCTGTATTTTTTTCAGCTACCACCATGCTTTATTTTTACTCAACTACCAACATGCGGTACTTTTAGTCAGCTACCATCATGCTGTATTTTTTCTCAGCTACCAACATGCTGTATTTTTACTCAGCTACCAGCATTCCCTATTTTTCTCAGCTACCAAAATGCGGAATTTTTAGTTCGCTACAAAGATGCTGTATTTTTCTCAGCTACCAACATGCTGTATTTTTACTCAACTACCAACATGCGGTACTTTTAGTCAGCTATCAACATGCTGTATTGTTTCTCAGCTACCGACATGCTGTATTTTTTTCAGCTACCAACATGCTGTATTTTTACTCAACTACCATCATGCTGTATTTTTACTCAACTACCACCATGCGGTACTTTTAGTCAGCTACCATCATGCTGTATTTTTTCTCAGCTACCAACATGCTGTATTTTTACTCAGCTACCAGCATTCCCTATTTTTCTCAGCTACCAAAATGCGGAATTTTTAGTTCGCTACAAAGATGCTGTATTTTTCTCAGCTACCAACATGCTTTATTTTTACTCAACTACCAACATGCGATACTTTTAGTCAGCTACCATCAAGCTATATTTTTACTGAACTACCAACATGCGGTACTTTTAGTCAGCTACCAATATGCTGTATTTTTTCTCAGCTACCATCATGCTGTATTTTTACACAACTACCACCATGCGGTACTTTTAGTCAGCTATCATCATGCTGTATTTTTCTCAGCTACCAACATGCTGTATTTTTACTCAACTACCAACATGCGGTACTTTTAGTCAGCTATCAACATGCTGTATTGTTTCTCAGCTACCGACATGCTGTATTTTTTTCAGCTACCAACATGCTGTTTTTTTACTCAACTGCCAACATTCGGTACTTTTAGTCAGCTACCATCATGCTGTATTTTTTATCATCTACCGACATGCTGTATTTTTCTCAGCTACCATCATGCTGTATTTTTCTCAGCAACCAACATGTTGTATTTTTACTCAGCTACCATAATTCTGTATTTTTTCTCAGCTACCAAAATGCGGAATTTTTAGTCAGCTACCAAGATGCTGTATTTTTCTCAGCTACCATCATGCTGTATTTTTACTCAACTACCAACATGCGGTACTTTTAGTCAGCTACCATCATGCTGTATTTTTTCTCAGCTACCAACATGCTGTATTTTTACTCAGCTACCAGCATTCTCTATTTTTCTCAGCTACCAAAATGCGGAATTTTTAGTCAGCTACAAAGATGCTGTATTTTTCTCAGCTACCATCATGCTGTATTGTTTCTCAGCTACCATCACGCTGTATTGTTTCTCAGCTACCGACATGCCGTATTTTTCTCAGCTACCGACATGCTGTATTTTTCTCAGCTACCATCTTGCTGTATTTTTCTCAGCTACCGACATACAGTATTTTTAGTCAGCTACCAACATGCTGTATTTTTCTCAGCTACCATCTTGCTGTATTGTTTCTCAGCTACCGACATGCCGTATTTTTCTCAGCAACCAACAGGCTGTACTTTTCTCAGCTACCATCATGCTGTATTTTTCTCAGCTACCGACATACGGTATTTTTAGTCAGCTACCAACATGCTGTATTTTTCTCAGCTACCATCTTGCTGTATTTTTCCAGCTACCGACATACGGTATTTTTAGTCAGCTACCAAAAGGCTGTACTTTTCTCAGCTACCACCATGCTGTATTTTTCTCAGCTACCGACATACGGTATTTTTAGTCAGCTACCAACATGCTGTATTTTTCTCAGCTACCATCATGCTGTATTTTTCTCAGCTACCGACATACGGTATTTTTAGTCAGCTACCAACAGGCTGTACTTTTCTCAGCTACCATCATGCTGTATTTTTTTCTCGACTACCAGCATGCTGTATTTTTTCTCGGCTACTATCATGCTATATATATTTTTTTCAGTTACTGTTGTAGGGTTATGACAAGTCCTCTATCTATCTACCTTACAGTTAATTTGAGGGCTAATTTAAAAAGCAAGAGAAAATACAGTCGTTGTCTGAGAACACAGTTTGTGCCTCAGTGGAGTTAAACATGCCCGATTCCCAGAGAGCAATAACACGAGGTTTCTTTTAATTATAATTTTAATTGACCTTTTATGATTATCATTTCCTAC